>JWZX01001176.1:0-14115 GCA_001275005.1 Chrysochromulina tobinii
GGATGCGAAGCAAGCCAACGGCCCGCGATCTGGGCGTAGTCCCCGGCCTCCAGCCACGCGTGCCTCCGAGGGTCCGTCCTGGGGAGAGCGAGCATGAGGACATCGAGGCGTCGAGCCGCTGCTGCCTCCCGCTGGGCCGTGATGGCGTGCTGCATCCGGTGCTGCGCGGGTACCGTCTCAGCCGGGTGGCTAAGCAGGCCAGGTGACTGCGTGACGTCCACGACGCCATCGACCTCCTCCCTAAGAAGAGCCCATGCATCCGAAAAGGCGTGCCCCAAGTCCGAGTCCGAGGCGAGGAGAGTCGACATGCGGTGAGTCGACATGCGTAAGTCGGGCGTGTCAAAGTCAAAGGACCGGGCGCCGAGGCGGTGCGCGAGCTGAGGGAAGAAGCCTGGCCGTGTGACGCCATCCGCCATCCGGGTGTCGAGGAGCCGCTCACCGGTCGCGCGGTATGAACGAAGCATGACGAAGGCAGGGACTGCCCACGACGCACACGCAACACCGCACGGATGCAACCGCGGAACAAGGTGGATCGTGCCCAAAATCTCGAGCCGAGAATCGCGAAAGCCCGCCTTTGCCCTTTAGCGGAATCGCGAACCATGGAGCCGACATCGGCACCTCCGCGATCCACACGCACCCCGCTCGCACGCACGCTCAAGCTCGCGCAATAAAACACCCACCGACCACCCCAGCAGCCTAACCAGCAGCCACCTGCAGACATCCTCGTAGCGGTATTGTACGTAACCCGCTGGCGTCCAGGTACGGACAGTAGCCAGAACGACCGAGATGATCGCCGAGACAAGCGAGAACCCGAGATACACAATCTCAGAGATTATCTCGGCGAGCTCCGGCGAAGTGCCCAAGGCACGAGAGGCAACCGAGGATCGGTCGGACCCAATTACAGAGTATGTCCCTATAGCATAGTAAGATGCTACCGTGTACCTATTCACAGGTCAACCTTCATAGAGCTTGAGCGCTCCACACGAAACAACCATACTGGGCAGCTTTAGTTCTAGGTGTTCAACATACCATATGCGGAAGGGCCGACGGAAAAGGCATCCTAATTCGCGGCAAAAGTCGCATCTCGCACAAGGCTCGGACGCTCGGTTTCTTCCGCTTTCTCCGCCCCCTTGCCTTCCCCGGAGACGATGTGCGCTCGTGCCGCCTCTCTGTCGTGCCGCCTCTCGGCTCGGCGGGGCTCGGCGGGCCGCTTTGGGTCGGTGCCTCGACTCGCCTGCACCATCTTCCTCGCCATGATGGTGGGCATCACCAGCGCACAGAGCCAGACCATCTGCACAAACACGTGCTCCTACGCCAACGATGGCACATGCGACGATGGCGGCCCGGGCGCTGAGTTCACCGGATCTTGCGCCTACGGCACCGACTGCGCCGACTGCGGACCTCGTCAAGCCGCCATTTGCACAAACACGTGCTTCTACGCCAACCAGGACACATGCGACGATGGTGGCCCGGGCACCGAATTCACCGGATCTTGCGACTACGGCACCGACTGCGCCGACTGCGGACCTCGTCAATTAACGTTGACACTTTGTTCATCTGGGACTGAGTGCGGCGCTTGTGATTATGGGCCTGTCAGACTTACATCTCCTGGGACCCCGAATCAGTGGGCCAATGAATACTACTACAAGACCACTTGGACTTATACTTGCAGTGCTTGTTCAGGAGTGGCCAGTGGAGGAGATTTGCCCATTTATCAAGCATATGATGTTACTGGGCTTAATGTCTATAATGTCTACCTGTGGTTCGACTGCTCGAATGGGAGATGGACCCGGTCCGTCGTCAACGCTGGTGCTGACAGCGAGACTTGCCCCTATAAGTTTGCCTGTGCTGGCCCTTACCCCGCGGGTACGATTATTGATCCTGCGTGGAGTTCATGCCCGTACGGTGGCGCTCCGATCTGCCCAGCGCCGTCTCCCCCCCCTCCCCCTCCCGACTCCGACGAGTTGATCGGTTTTTTGGCTTTGATCATAATCGGTGTTCTCCTTCTCGTCACTTTTCTCTGCGGTGGCATCTGCGTGTGTCTTGGCGTGTGTGTGCTGCCGATATGCTGCCGACCTAACCCTAACCCAGGGCCCAACTCCCGGGCCGGGCTTGAGATGAGGGAAGTGACTGTGCAGGGATACGACATGGGGCGCGTCGTCGTGGGCAGCGTGCACTCGGACTCCCGGGGATGAGTCGCAGCAGCAGCAGCAGCAGCAGCAGCAGCAGCAGCTCGCTGTGAGGCGCGGTCGGCAACATCCCTTCATCCGGGGCGAGGGCTCGGTTGCCGGCGGGAAGGTCAATGAGAACGTCACAAAGAGAAGATTGCTGACAAGGTCGCGGAGATGTTCAACTAACATAAGGCAAAGACGAGACCCGGGTAACGGATGTGGCCGGGGGGAGCGTGTTGGGAGCGGCAAAGACGAGACCCGGGTAGCCGATGTGGCGGGGGGTTAAGCCGGGGGGAGCGTGTTGGGAGCGTGCACACTCGATGGTTCCGATGCCGGGCGCGTCGTCGTGGGCAGTGTGCACTCGGACTCCCGGGGATGAGTCGCAGCCGCAGCAGCAGCAGCAGCTCGCTGTGTGGCGCGGTCGGCAACATCCCATTAATCTGGGGCGAGGGCTCGGTTCTCGGTTGCGATGACACATGTGAAGATCGGTGGCAGGTCGTAGACCGTCTGTGTGATCTCCGAGTGCTTGCGTGATCTGGCATCCATGTGCATCTGGGTCGGGAGCGGTTGCAAACGCAGACAGCATGCCGAACAGCATGATCCCCGTGCACAGCAGCCAGAAATGGTGTGGGGCGAGCGCAGCACTTAGCAGTTCCACGTCATGGGGAGAGTCAGCGTTGGGCTTGGGGCGACGTGCAGGGCGAGGTGTGTGCATAAGTGGGGATAAGCCCAAGTGCAGGTCACCGGTGTGAGCGGTGTGAGAGCGGACGGGAAGTTGGCGCGTCAGCGTCACGCGCGACACGCTGACACCCCGCATGCCCCAGGCGAGGACGGAGTGCGCGAGTTGCGAGACGTCCCGGGTGCTGCAACCTGCATGGGCACTGTCTCCGTGTCTCGGGGGTTACGTCTCTTCTGGAAACCCAGTTTCCGATGGAAAATCCCCAGCTGTTGGGGAAAATCGGAAAAAGATTCGAACGAACTCCTAGATGGACAAATGACAAGGTCCGCCGAGCTCTGGCAAGGGGGTCGGAAAGGTGGAGCCCGGCAGCCGCCCCTCGCCAGGGTGGTGTTCTAGCCGTCCCGATGGTCGCCCACCGCGAAAAAAGTCCTCCGTCCCGAAGGTCAGTCCTCTCTTCACAAGAAAGTCGGCGTCACGTCGACGGCCAAGAATTTCTTGCCCGCCTCGGCCATCTCCTCTACGGATAAGTGGGCCCACGCGACCTTGGTGAACGATTCGGTCGACATGCGTTTGAGCTTGGCGACGTCCTTTTGCGCGGCCGCTTTCGCGGCGATCTTCTCCCTTTCCGCCTTCTCTCTGACGATGAGCATGGTGCACGGCGGAAAGAGGACCTCCTCTTCTTGCTGAAACTGCGAGATCTCGCTGATCGAGGCGCCCACATGAAAGCCGCTGTCGCTCTCGGGCTTCGGGTGCAGGCACCAGAGCACGTTCGCACCGTTGGACTGCATGTACCCGACGGGCGCGTCGCGGCTGCGCGACGTGGACATGAAGGCCATGTCGACCGCGCAGACCATTTGTCCTGAGTCAGGCACCCAAAATGCGGGCTCGAGCTCCCCACGCACGCTACGCCAAAGCTTGAGGTGTGCCTCGTCGGGTTTCGTCACGGCGGCCAGCTTGCGGATCGCGCGGCAAATGTGGCCGACCGTGGCCGCGAACGTGAGCCCCGGGTGCGAGGCCACCGTTGCACGGAACTCGTCGTACAAAGGCGCAATCTGGCGCAGGAAGGTGTTGAGAGGCTGGTAAGCGGGCCCTGAGTAGAGGCGGACGGCAAGGACCTCGTCAAGGGTGAGGAAGGCGTGGCCCTCGTCGAGAAGGACGCCATGGCCCTCCTTGCGCCGCTGTGCGATCATCTCGTTGACCTTCGTGCGAAAATCCTCGGGCAACTTGCCGTGGTTGTTCTGGTCGCGGTGGCCGGGGGTGCAGTTGGGTTTGGACTTGGCCGGTCCTTTGACGTAGGCCCATTCCTCGGCGAGGGTGTAGCTCCTGCCCTTCCAGTCTGACCAGCTCATCTCGCGCATGAACTCATCCTCCATGGTGAGCAGCGGCTTAGCGATCAGATCGTCCAGCCCCTTGAGGAACGCCTCGCGCTTGTTGTAGCTCAGGGTGAGGGCGATGCCGCACATCTTGCTCCCTTCGTCTTCACTCGTCCCTAGACCCTTCCGAGGCGGCTGGTAGGTGGCGGTTACGATGATGAGGCGCTGCCGCGGGTACACGGGCGCGTCGCCGGGGTGGGCGGGCGCCTCCCAGGTGCCCGGCTCCTTGAGCTCCTTGAAGCGGAAGAGCGTGTTGGGCGGGAAATCTCCTGAGAAGAGTGAGGTGATCACAGCAGAGTGTGAGCCCTGCTCGTCATCGGCACTACTCTCGAAGCAGATGATGTCGGAGTGCTTCGCACAGCCCGCCAAGGACTCCCCGGTCTCGGGGTCGTTGTAAAGCACCATGAAGCCCTCCTCGGTGAACAGCTGCGGGTCCGCCGTCGCGTGCGTGAGAGACGATGACGTGAGCCCACGGAAGCCGGTTCCATCGGGCTCCATGACGAACTCCCAGTTGGGCTCGCGGCTCTCTAGGCCGTACAAGCCAGTGCGATTCCAATAGAGCTTCGAGTACAGCTCCTTCTCCGCCTTCTCCGCCGCGGCGCGTGCAGCGTCGCGCATGCCTCTCGGCAAGGGTGGAGATGGCGAGGAAGGGTCTTCTCCGTCCGCATCTCGCCTCTGAAGGAAAAGGGTCTCGGAGAGGGCATACGTGGACGCCGCGTAGCACGGGTCGCCGTCCTTGAGCGCGCGCGCGAGCGCCTCAACGCAGGTGAAGAGCATCGTGTAGCACTCCGCGCGCTCGTGCGTCCAGCCCATCTGCTCGAGCGCATACGTATCGGCCTGCACCCATTCCTGCGACACGAACTTGTCGAAGTTGTCGTACTCGCGCACGTATGCCTCGTCCGCCTCGACGCTCCCCTCGCCCTGGCCGCTGAGCCGGTACGACTCGGCCTTCAGCTGCACCCACTCGTCCTGCCACTTGCGCTGCGGCGGCGGGCCGATCAGCTCGGGCAGCGTGCGCAGGTAACCAGCTCGTGAGGTCTTCGCCTCAGTCGGCAGCTTCTCATTGAGCAGGACCTTTATGCTCTCGACCTTTTGCTGCGCTTCCATGAGGTCTTTTCGCAAAACCTTCAGTAGATCGCTGCCGCTGCTGCTCTTCTTTGGGATGCCGGACATCGCCACCGACCCATGCAGCCTGTTGATCAGCCGCTGCTGCTCCGCAATGTGCTGCTTTTGCTTCTCCGACTCGGCGCGCATCCTATCGAGCTCACGCAACAAGTCCGATGGAGAGGACCCCCGCGGGGTCGTCTCCTTCTCTTTTCGCGATGATATTGGGTGAAAAGACATGGTGGGAGGCATGATGCTCAGCAGGGGCTTTCTGATGCTCCTCCAACTTTTCTCAATTCCAAGTTTTGGGCGGGTGTTCGTCGCGTCGTGACGGGCGCCTCCTAAAAATGGGGCTCCCATTCACGTACACGCTAACCAGGTGGTTCAGAGCATACTGGATCTTATAAAACCCGCAGCCGACTGATGCTACCGATCAGGCTGCACTGATTACCTCTGCCAATGGTACACGGGACAAGCCTCTTAGGCACTAATTATGCACAGCCGAGCGAGATCGGTTCACTGCCTCCCACCTCGGCCCTTGCCGCCGCGCCGTACTCTCAACCTTTTCGGTGATTTAGCGTCGTTCTTAGCGTCGTTCTTAGCGTCGTCAGTGTCGTCGCCGAGCGGCTGCACCATCGTGGCCTTTCCGCTGTCCGAGTCCGCGACCACGTTGAGGGTGGACAGCTTGAATTTATGTCCGACCGTTGACGACTCGTCGAGCACGCGCACGCGTACCACGCACGAGGCGGACGCACCCGTCACTCGTATCTGGTGGGGTGCGAAGACTGAGATGTTGCGGTCTGTGTCAATCCGATGGCCATCAAGGGTGCTCCCCGGGCAGCGGCAGCCGTGATGACACGAGACCTCCGCGCGTCCCATGCCACCCGCGTACGATGTCAGGTAGCCAAGTGTCACTCGCACCAAGGCCGCATCGGCGCCCTCCTTCGCGTGACGAACACCACCACCGCCGCCTCCGCCGCCGCCTCCGCCGGCGCCTCCGCCGCCGGCGCCGACGCCGCCACCGCTGCCGCCACCGCCGCCGTCCGCATCGCTTGCCGTTGTCGCAACGATGCGCGTGTCCACGGGCAGATCAATGGTGGCGCCGGGCGCAAGCGCAAGAGCGCCGGGGGAGCGCTTGCCCGGCACGCCGCCCCGGAACGCGTGGTAGCAGTACATGAACACAGGCGGCGCGGGCACCGCGGGCAGCGTGCGCGGGCAGGGGACTTCCAGATCGGCATGCATGCATTCGTCGAGTTGCATGCTGCTGCTGCTGCAGCTGGCTGTACGCCACGCAACGGGCGCCATGCGCTGGTACGCTCCGAAGCGGCCGCGGCCGCCCAGCCGGCCGAAGCCGTAGCAGCGCGCGTGGCCCACCTTCGCGAGCCTTGCGGGCATGGGGGGGGGTACAGCCATGAGAGTGGTCATCAGTGGTCATTAGTGGTCATCAGTGGTCCTCAGTGGTCAATTGTGGCCACTCATGGTCATCAGTGGTCATCAGTGGTCATCAGTGGCACTCACTTAGCGGCCATGGGGTATAGCGGCGGCGGCAGTCGGCCCCAATCGTGCGCAGGTGGTGGCGGCGGCGGCGAGGGCGGCAGCGGTGGCGACATCATTTGCGCAAATGTAGCCTGGGTCGCGCTGGGCCGGAGCAGACCCGACGTGAGCACAGACGCAAGCGCATGCTCCAGCCAGTGCGTCAGCATGGCTGCGAGCAAGTCAACCCCGAGCCGGCCGGTACTGGGATGCAGCCCGTCACTTGCCACGTCAAGCAAGGTCAGGCGCGGCGGCGAGTACATGAGTGGGGCGAGCGCCACGTCAAGCAAGGTCGCGAGTACATGAGTGGGGCGAGCGCCTCGAAGTACGAGAGGCACGAGACGCGGTAGTGCTGGCATAGGCGCAGCAGGTAATTCTCCATCCTGTGCCAGGCGGTGCGCTCGTATTGACCCCACAGCGTCAGGTTGCGCGGGTCGCGGCGATGCGCCCACTCCCGCACACTGAGGAAGACAATCGCTGGCGGCGACGGCACGTCGAGCAGAGCCCGCACGATGGCCTCGACAGCCTCGGGCGTGGTCGACTTGGCCATCGAGCCGAATTCGAGCACCACCAGGTGCGGCCGTCGCGGGATGTGCGAAAAGAGGCACTCGGCCAGCAGATCTGCGGGAGTCGCATCGGCCGCACCGTTGTGAATGCGATGCGCCGCTGGCCAGGTACGATTAATCGCCTCGAGAAAGCGCACAAGGAAGCCCTTGATGAGCACGCGGTGCTGATGCGGCGGCACAGGGTTGTATAGCCGATCGACGCCGCGGTATTCCATGCACCGCTTGGCGGGCTGGTCTAAGCAGCCTCCTGCCTGCGCCACTGATGCGCCGACCACCGCAATGTCCAGTGCGCCTCCCCCAAATAGATGGCGTCCAAGCCCAAGCAGCGATGAAGCCGGCGCGAGGTGCACCAGCGAGCGCTGGAGTAGCTCGGGGTCTTGGAGCACCTCTAATTTGGGCGATGGCTGCACGTGATGCTGAATCGATGTTCTCGGCGGCGACGAGAGGTTCAATCGACCCGCGCGCATGATGGCCGCGGAATTCTGTCGAAAACTGACGAAACATCTCTCGCGCGCACGCATGTGTTTCATCGCTCTCCGCCCGCATATGTTCGTTTCAACTGTTCGCCACGCCGCTTCTGACAGTCTTCTGACCGTGTTTTCTGGACGGGTGTGAACGTCGCGCGGCAAATGGCCGCAGCGCGGCTCGTGGCTCAGGCTGCGGCCGCGTCGCGAGCGCAGCAGGCTGAGTTCCGCGCCTTCACGCGCGAGTGGAACCACTCGCTTGAGATGCTCGAGCGCTCCCTGCAGTCGACTGTGTCGACGAGTCACGGTGGCGCGCGGCATTGCGTCGATCGTGCCGCGCGCTGCGAGCACTTGCTGCGCGGGAGCGGTGCGGGCAATGGCACTAGCGTGAGCTGCTCGCGCGCACTTCGCCGGCGCTGCGCGCGCGCGTGCGGCGTGTGTGAGCGTTCGCGGCGTCACCACGAGCATGCGGAGCCGCCACGGTCTTCCTCTGCGTGCTCGCTCGTGGCCACGCGCCACATTGCAAAGACTGGCGGCGTCTCCGTGCGTGATTGGATGCTGCAGCTTGAGAAGGCGGGCCAAGCACGCTTCTTTGGTCCGGTGACGTGGATGCGCCACCGTGGACGCTGCGACGGCAACAAGCTCTTCTTGCACTGCTGCCACCCGTCCGACCCCCGTCCGGTGAGCGAGTGCCAGCAGGTGCCCGTGACGGAGGCGCGCTCGATCGTCGTGCGGCAGCTTGCGGGAAACGAAGGCAGCGGTCTCGACAGCGGCGGCGGCGGCGGCAAGGGCGGCGTCGATGGCGGCAAGTGGCGAGCGGCCGTGGCAGCAGCTGCGCCCTCACTCACTTACGCTCTCACTCTCCTCGAGTTCCATTGGCCCGACTCGGCCCTTGGTGCGTGGGGGCCGTTCACTGATGGCCTCTGATTGCCTCTGACTCGGCCCTTGGTGCGTGGGGGCCGTTCACTGATGGCCTCGGATTGCCTCTGACTCGGCCCTTGGTGCGTGGGGCACGCCGTTCACTGATGGCCTCTGATCGCCTCTGATCGCCACTGATTGTCGCCGATGGCATGCATTGCAGGTAAGTGGGGTGAACCCTTCACTTTTTTGCAGATGCTCCCCCGGATGCGGCCAGCGGTGCTGCCCGGCTGTCGCGTGGTAGTGACGACGGTGATACGGGATCCTCTCACCCTTTATCCGTCGCTACAGCGTCACCAATACGACGCGATGCGCGAGTATGGGCGCGAGGCGCTCCAACAGCGCTGCGCTTGCAACCTGAGTGCATGCGACGTGCTCGGATTTGTGGCCGCTTTCCCAAACTTCCAAGGATGGCGACTCACCTCACCGCGCTGGCTGTACCCGCCGCTCGAGCACGTGGGGCATGAGCCGATGCGCCGCGCCGCGACGCGCCTGCTCGATCGTCTGGATCTTGTGGGCGTCTTTGAGCGTCTCGGCGAGTGGCTGCAGCTCGTGTGTGAGCTCGCCGCGATCTCGCCGTGTCCGCCGCTGCCGCACCTGAACGCCAAGCACTCGACGCGTAAGACAGAGGCGTGCGAACCGCCCGAGCCTGGGGCGCTCGCGGCGGCGGTGCGCGAGCACGCCCTTGCCGACGTGCAGCTGCATGCGCACGCTGCTGCGAGCTTCGAGCTCGCGCTCGAGCGACACCGGCGCAGCGCGTCTAGGGTTGCGCGACGACGGCGTCATGCAATGGCCTAAAAAGCCCGCGCGGTTAGGGTTTCCGACCATGTCTTAGACATCGTCAAACAAAATTGAAAATAGAACTCTGATTTTTCACCTTCCATTTCGTCTCGTACCGGTCAAATTATTCACTAGCGCCGCGCGTAGGGTTAGGCCTTAACGTCTAAAAGGTCGGGTTCTTACCCGCGGAGTTTAGGGTTAGTCAAAAAATACAAATACACTTGAACATTCCCGTCCTGGAGCTACTTTAGCTGGAAGTAGATTCTACTTCTAGCATTAGGGTTGGGGGAGATGGCAAGGGCTTGATGTACGAGACTGAGAGCTCGTGACGCGTGCTGACAAAGCAAACGGTGCCCGGGCTCAGGCTGCGAGCTTCTAGCTCGGCCGCGCTGACGGCGCAATCGGCGCTGGCGGCACTGGTAGTGCCGCTCTCGACGCTGACGCTTTCAGCGCTGACCGACACCGGTGACGCTTTCGGCAAGCTCGCTGAGGGAACTGCGGCGAGCGCCGGCGTTGCCGACTTGGTGGGCGAGCTGAACCGACGGCCCATGAGCCGCGCCATGAGCTGGCTCACTCGCGACGAGCGCGGCTCGGAAGCTAGCTTGCATCGTCGGGTTTCGGCGGGTTTCGTCGAGTTTCGTCGAATGTCGGACTCCGAGGCTGCGACGGCGGCGGCGTGGCGGCGAGCGGTGCGCTTGCTCGGCTTTTGACCGGCCATCCAAATCACGAGCCTGTGCTGCGCCTCAAGCTCTGCCGGGGAGAGCTCTTTGGCCCCACCTGCCAAATTTGGATAGTTCTGGTTTGAGGCGCCCGAGCCGGGAGAGTCCATGGGCAGCGGCGCGCGCGAGCCAGGCCTGTAGGGTAGTATATTACCGGGGCCCGGCCGCTTTTTCTTGCGTCGCTTCTTGGGCTTCAGCGCCTCGCTCGCCGTCGCCGCCGCCGCTGCCGCTGCTTCGACCGCGTCGCGGATGCCCTCGTAGCTGGAGTTACGACGGATGGTGACCGCGAGGCTGCCCGACTCGGCGGTGGCGGCGTCGGCAGGCACGGAGATGGGGCTCGGCAGCATCGCCCTCCGGCGTGCGGGTGGCTCGAGCTGCACGCAGAGCATGTAAGCCTTATGTGCGCTCGCGTGCGCCGGGCGGACCCCTGCGTCTGCCGGCGGCTGCAGCGCGTACATGACGATGCGGATCGCCGTGTCGCGACCGATGACCGAGCCAATGTCGACGGTGCCCACGGGCGTTCCCTTCACCTTCCACGCGAAAGGGTCGATGCACGTCGAGAAGGTGCAAATCGTGTACGTGCAGTCAAGCCGAATCCCGATCGGCCTGCCGCCCTTTGGGTGTGTTCTGCCGCCGGTGATGTCGGTGCCCAGCGTGGGGGGCGCCTCGCCGTCGGGCGTCTCCACGACGATGTCGCAGCCCTTAAAGTACGGCGAGACGAGGTGCGGCATCTCGTAGTCGATGCCGCCCTTGGCCGAGCCGAAGGAGACACAAATGTCTGGCTCGTAGGAGCGTACAAAGTTGAAGAGAGTGTTACAGACGCCGCGCATCAGCATGCTCAACCGGAGCACCTCGGAGAGCTCCAGACCGATGAAGAAGCGCTCGGGCGTCCGCTTGAAGCGGCCCTGCAGCTGAATCTCAAAGTAGCGCCTGCAGAAGGTATCCTGCGTGCTCACATGCACAGCGGGGTCGCGGACGAAGAGAAAGCATGTCCCTTCGAAGTAATCGTTGGATATGTGCGTCGGTCTGCCCGCCCGCACGATGACGGGCTCCACCGCGGAGGTCTCCGACGTCTCAAAGCGGGCTAAATTCTCCATCCGCTCTTCACATCCAGAACGAGGCCGTCGCTCTTGGTGTCCTTGGTCGGACTCCGTCATCAATTATCACAGTTTGCAGACCAAATTTAGGACCAGAAGAATTATATGTAATTGTGAACACCAAAGTTTTCGCCATGAAGGTATGAGAATCCCGAGCTCGCGCCATGCCTTTGTCCGTCTCGGAAGACACAAGCACCAATCTTTGAGCACAGACCAAAATACATCAAGTTTCGCAGCGGCGTGCTCCATGCAGGTGTGATCATGATTAATAGAAAAGTTCCCGGACCAACCTGACACTAGCGTGGAGCCCGTGTAAAATACGCAGACCTCTGATGAGGGTGTGGGAGGTCAAGACTCGGCGCGCCGCCGCACCACCGCGCCGAAGACGACGGCGAACGTCGCGCCTGCGGCCGCGCCCGCCAAGATGTACGCCGTGTAGTCCGCGGAGCACGTGGTGCGGCGCGCCTCCGGGTCGGCGTCATGGTGCTCCGCGAGCGGCCCGCACAGTGCGATCGCCTCTCGCTGGTCGATGAGCCCGCCTTCAATCCAATGTGCGTCCATGCTCGCCTCGCACTGGATGGCTGAGAGCAGCCGGAATGTGGCTGCCGCGCTCCACGCGCGCCCTTGCTGGTTGACGGCTGCAACCCTCACGCCGTACTCCGAGCCCGGGTACAGATCAGAGAGCACGACGCTCTCGCTGCCCACGCCCACCCAATCAGGGTGCCAGTGCACCTCGACCGAGTCCTTCACCTGCCACTTGACGACGTAGTGCGTCGCCAGCCCGCCCTCGTCCGGCATCGCATGCGCCCAGCTCAACCTCGCCGATTCGTGAGTCACTGCGATGCTCAGATTGCACGGCGCGCCCGGCGCGGCAAGCAGCCATCCAGCCGATGTCCTCGGCGCTGCCGTCGGCGGCGGTGATGCCCTCGGCGGCGATGCCCTTGAGGTGGAGCAGCCAGGAATCAGCAGCATCAGTGCCAGGCGATCCATTCCAGCCAAGAGCGGCCGCGAGCGTTCTCGCCATCCACGCCTCGCTGTTCTCATCCTCGGCTCAATGTGCTAGGCGCTCACTCACGCTCCACCGTGAAAAGCTGTGAGGTGCGAGCGTTCACACCGCGCGCAAGAGTGCCCAGCAGGTCCGCGAGCTTCACAGCGAGATCACACTATTCTCTGATGTCACACCGCGCCCAAGCATGAACACAGAAGAGAAAGACCCGATTATTAAACAAGCCTTTCAGTGCTCAGATCCAATTGCTCAGATCGTGGCCGCGGGAGCCGGCTGCGGCGCAGCAGGGCAGGCCCAGGCGGCGGTGTCCTGGATGAAATATGGATGGTCGGCCGGATGGTCGTACTGTGCAAAGTGCTCCGGGTTCTTGCGGTAGCACTTGGTCCCGAAATTACAAACTTGCTTGCCTGGGGCACGCTCGTAGAGCGGCGCGGGTGGTGCATGAGCATAAGGGAGCGGATGCGTGGGCAGCGGCTGCAATGGCAACGGCTGCGGCACTGGCGCACAGGTCGTCGTCGTCGGCTGCCCACTCCAGCCATTGACAGTCGATGGCTGCCGGGGCTGTAGAAAAGGCACTGACAGTGTCGTCGCATATGGCACTGGCAACGCTGGTGGCCCCGGCTGCGACCACGACTGCGACCACGGCTGCGACCACGCCATTCCCGGCGGCGGCGGCTGCGGAGCCTGCGGCTGCGGCAGCAGCCACTGAAAGACGGGAAGCGGCGGCTGCGTCGGCTGTGTCCGCTGCGTCGGCTGCAGCGGCTGCGGCGGCTGGGGCGGCTGGGCCAGCTGGGCCAGGTTCTTGCGCTTCGCAAGTGCGGCCGCCTTGTTCGCCTCCAGCCGCTCCCTCTGGGCCTGGCTGAGCGCACTGCCTCTCTGACTTCCGCCCGGACTACTACTGGCGCCTGATGTGGCGGTGCAGTTCGCTCTGGCCGCGGCTTGTGTGTCTCCAATGCTGGCGTAGAAGCGCGCGACGCGCGCATTCGCCGTCACCTTCTTTGGGTCGAAGGAGAGTAGTCGCGTCGACTGGAGTGAGACGACACGCGAGAGGGCCACGTAGGCCATCCCATCATCGAAGCAATGCGCAAGGTCGACCTCGGCTGCGGGGAGAGTCATGCCCTGGCTCTTGTGGATCGAGATGGCCCACGCGAGCTTGAGAGGTACCTGGTCGCGCCGCGCCACCTTCTTGCCCGACTGCTCCAGCTCCCAGGAGGCAGGCGTGACGAGCATACGTAGCTTTTGAGGCCGTGCGAGCGTCCCCACCTCGAAATCGACGACAGGGTACATGGGCAGTTGAGCCATCGAGGCCACCTCGGATGCGGCGGCGGCGGAGGTGGCGTCGGCGAGGGTGGCGTCAGACGCGCCGGCGCCGTTCGCGGTCGTGCATGCGGCGCGGGCGGCGGCGGCGGTGATCGCGGCGTCGATCTCGGCGGAGCTGGGATCGCACGACGACGAAGGGGTGGAGGAGCACTCCGCCGCCTCTGGTTCGCCGAACTGCGACGAGAAATCGAATTGGCGAAGGGCGGCCGCGACCGAGGCGGCGGAGGAGGCGGCCAGCCCGCTGCTGCTCGTCTCAGTCTGGTTGCTGGTGGGAGGCGCGGGCCTGCTCGGATAGCATGCATCGTCCGACATGGACGACGAGCAGCTGTCGGCCTCCGTCGGTACACCCGCGACAGCGGCAGCGAGGCCAGCGCCGCCTCTGCTG
>JWZX01001177.1:0-14189 GCA_001275005.1 Chrysochromulina tobinii
CGGCGGCGGCGGCGACGGCGGCGGCGGCGGCGGCGACGGCGCGGCCACATGCAAGTGCGACGAGTGCGGCATCCGGTATTGCTCCGAAGAGCACCGTACCAGTGCTTGGATGTTAGGGCACAAGCACAGCTGCGGCTGCGGCCTGCCGACGCCATCGGGCGTGTTTGCGGCCAACGCCTCCACCACGATGGCCATGCTGCAAGAGTTTGGCGGAGCGCAGCGGGCGGTGGCGGAGGCGGCGCTGAGCCGGCTGGCCGTGCTGCTTGAGATGGCGCGCCTGCAGCAGCTCCCGAGTCGTCCCACCACTCCGCCGGGCTTGCAGATGAGCGCCTCAGCAAGCTCCAAGGCGAGCGGCAAGGCGCACCCAACGGTCGAGCAGCATTCACATTCACACCCAACGGTCAAGCCTCTTTGGACGACTCATCTGTCGCCGTCGCATCCAGCATGGAGGCCGCCGGTTGCCACGGGCGGGGGTGTGAATGTGAATGCCGAGGGTGCCGAGGTGCATGGGGGCGAGTCGCTCGGGGCGGGGGCGGCTCACATTCACATTCACACGCAGCTCGGCCTCAGAGATCGCCTCGACGCAGCGGCAGAAGAGGCGTTGCAAGATGTGGCCGCAACGAGCATCCAAGCCGCCAGCCGAGGCCGCGCCGGTCGACGCGCGGCTGCGTCAGCTCGCGACGCTGCGTACGCGGACGCCGACCATTCACATTCACACTCACATGCAGACCGCTCTGAGTCGTCAAGCTCACCCGGCGGGCGCCATGGCGGGCGCCTCACCGGCACCGGAGCCAATGCCGTTACGCCTGCGGCGGCGGCGGCGACGAAAATGGACCCTTACACTGAGGCCGAGGAGGGCGCCCTACTGCGGGTCAGCCCCGTCTTCGTCGCAGGCCTCGTGCGCGCGATGAACGCATATCGTAGCGCGGCTGAGCTCCAGTCCCTCTGCGGCCGAATCGTGTGCCTGCTTTCGGAGCTGGGCAAGGAGCAGAGCCGGGAGCTCTCGTGCCAACACGGCGCTCTTGAGGGCCTCTGCAGTGCGATCCGCACCCACAGCACCGACGGCAACGTGCTTCGGTGGGCGGCGATGGCGTTGCTCGGGCTCACCGCGGACTCGGCGGTTCGCTCTCATCAGGCGGTCGAGGCTGGCGCCGAGGAAGCGCTTCGGCTCGCCATGCAGGTGTGCTGATTGCCTCTGATGACCTCTGATTGACTCTGATGACCTCTGATGACCTCTGATGAGGAAGCACTTCGGCTCGCCATGCAGGTGTGCTGATTGCCTCTGATTGCCTCTGATGACCTCTGATGACCTCTGATGAGGAAGCGCTTCGGCTCGCCATGCAGGCTGCGCAGCCGGTGACCGCCCGCCAACGGCAGCAAGGCTCGAAGGCCTCGCGCACGCCGAAGCCGGCGTGGTTCGAAAAGGTGAAGCTCGCTCACCAGTGCATGCAAGTGATCACCACGGCGCCGCGCATGCACGTGCTCACCACGACGCAACCACCCTCTTCCCCACAGGTGAAGCTCGCTCACCAGTGGCTTGTGATGCACGGCAAGCTGCTCGCGAAGCCGATCCTGGAGGACGCGAAGACGGCGGCGGCTGAGATGGCGGCGGCCAGGAATGCGGCGGCCTGGGCGGAGGCGGCAGCGGCCAAGGCGGCGGTAGAGCAGGCGGCGGCAGAGCAGGCGGCGGCAGAGAAGGCGGCGGCCGAGAAGGCGGCGGCAGAGCAGGCGGCAGCGGAGAAAGCAGCGGCAGAGAAGGCGGCGGCGGACAAGGCAGCGGCCGAGAAGGCAGCGGCTGCGACGTCTTTTAAGAAGGTCGCGAGCGAAGTGGCCAAGAAGGCAGATACAGGAGGTAACCCAAAGGGGAAACAGAAGTGATTGGACGGTTCCAGTTTGTACCCAGGGGGCACAGTGTCGGAAGTGCCGCTCTTTGCTGCCCCACCCCCTGTCCTGGACATCAATGAAACTTCGACGTTCGAGGGCTTCGAGGTTCTTCGAGGCACGCGAGGGGCCTGGGGGCGGTCGGAGGAGAGTGCAGAGAGAGTCGTCGTTTCTATTGAGGGGCACGGCACGCGGCGCGCAGCCCCCGTGTACGGGTACGCGCGTTTCCTAGTCCCACAACGATAGTGTAAGGATCCAAACGAGAAACGTCAAACGACGCGTCGACGACCAAAAACCCCATGATAACAACCGATCCCGCTGAACAACTACAACAACAGCCTGAAAACAAGTTACTTGGTGCACTGTCTCGTCCTCCCGCGGTGCGTCCACCCGCCCGACCTCCACCGCACGCACATCCGTCACCGACACACGCACACGATGCGTTGGCCGTTGCTCTTACTACCAGAGGGTGAAAGTCCTGCTGGCGTGGAGCAAGCCTGAATTGGCCTCGTCGCCCCCCCTTGCCCATGCCCCCCAAAATACAGTCTATACAGTGCTCGGCACGTCTCTTCCACATAGCACCCAGTTCGTTCCCAGCAAGGAACGACCCACACACGTGCTCTCAAGAGACAGTGATCAGTCCGAGGACGAACGAGCTTTCTCCGAGCTACGTAGCTGGTAGCTCTCGTACCTCGTTCGCGGCCACCCTCAGGGCTTCCCCCTCCCGACCTGTGAGAGGGGCTCCTCCGCAACCTCCTCGGCCGGTCGACTCGGCGCTCGACTCGGCGCTCGACTCGGCCGCTCCCTCTGCCGCCTTCTTCTTTGCGGCTTCACGAGGGTTCGTCATCTTACTCGTCATCCCCGATCCCATCCTTCTCCAACTTCGTCACCCTAAGCGTCACCCCACCGAGGGGAGCGAGGGGATGTCTCACCGAGGAGCGAGGCCTGCAGACTGGGCGGTGCTGCTGGCCGGCTGCTCGCCCATACTGGGCCCTGGAGGAGCGCCCGGCACGGCGCTCGGCGGCACGCCCATGCTCTCGAGCTGCTCCCGATTGCTCTTCATGGCAAGGTCGTCCTCCTGCTGCCGCGCCGCCTCGTGCGCCCGATTGCTCTTCATGGCAAGGTCGTCCTCCTGCTGCCGCGCTGCCTCGTGCGCCCGATGCTCGGCTTTGCGCTGCTCCAGGGCCCCCGCCTCCCTCACCGCATCGATGAGCTCCGCACTCGATTTGAAGAGCGCGATCGGCGACTCGACGAACACAAACGACACCGCCTTCCCAATCTCCCTCCCGAGGTCCGAGGAGTTGGCATCCGTCGATGCTTTGGCAACAGGTGTGGCAGTAGGGCTGGCGGCCCCTTTCTCAGGAGTCGGCGTGAGACTGTCCCTCGAACGGCGGGGTGGCGGAGACACTTTGTCTGACGGCATCTGAGGTGACTCGGGCGTAGCTGGCGCGAGCACGTCCCTCGAACGGCGAGGCGGTGGAGCCGGAGGCCCCGTCTGCAGAGAAACCCTCTTGCCCGCCTTCTTCGCGGCCGCGGCTTTCATCGCAACCTCAACCAACGCCTCCTCAGCCGCCGCCTTCTTAGCTGCTTCCATCTTGGCGAAAGAGGCAGTCCGCTGTGTTCTTGGCGATCCCGGCAGATTCTCGTCCCAGAGATCGAAGTCCACATCATCCTCTTCGTCGGCCACCTTCTCGGCCGCCGCCTTCTCGGCCGCCGCCTTCTCGGCTGCCGCCTTCTCGGCCGCCGCCTTCTTTGATGCAGGGGATGCGGACAAGTTCTCGAACTTCGCCACGTTCCAGAGATCAAACCCAATGTCCTCATCATCCTCATCCGCTGCCTTCTCGACCTCAGCACCCATCACCCTCTCCGCGACCGTCGCGTCATCGGCTGCCTTCTCGACCACCTTTTCGGCCATCTTTGTCGTCGCCTTCTGGACCCTATCGCTTGCCTTTTGTTGACGCGACAGCCATGCAAATAGGACGATGACGAGGAATGCACCACCACCACCAAGCAATGGAGCTGGCGCAATGCTCCAACACCAGCGTGCCATGTCGGCGACCTGTGCAGCCTTCAGAGAAGCCAGCGGCACAACGATCGACATGAAGTCCTCTATGATGCCCCGTGGCTTGCGTGGGGCAGGTGGCGCGGGTGGAGGCGGTGCAAAGAAGGACATGAAGTCGTCGTACAGCTTGGTTGCGTGCGATGGTGCCGCCCTCTCTGCAGCCGCCTTCTCGGCCGCCGCCTTCTCGGCCGCTGCCTTCTCAGCTGCCAGCTTTTCGGCCGTCGCCTTCTCGGCCGCCGCCTTCTCGGCCGCCGCCTTCTCGGCCGCTGCCTTCTCGGCCGCCAGCTTGTCGGCCGCCGCCTTCTCGGCCGCTGCCTTCTCGGCCGCCGCCTTCTCGGCCGCCGCCTTCTCGGCCGGTGGCGCGGGAGGAGGCGGTGCAAAGAAGGACATGAAGTCGTCGTACAGCTTGGTTGCGTGCGATGGTGCCGCCCTCTCTGCAGCCACCTTCTCGGCCGCTGCCTTCTCGGCCGCTGCCTTCTCAGCCGCCTTCTCGGCCGTCGCCTTCTCGGCCGCCGCCTTCTCGGCCGCCGCCTTCTCGGCCGCTGCCTTCTTTTCGGCCGCCAGCTTGTCGGCCGCCGCCTTCTCGGCTGCCGTCTTCTCGGCGGCAGCCTTCTCGGCTGCCGCCTTCTCGGCCGCCACTTTCTCGGCCGCTGCCTTCTTAGCTGCCAGCTTTTCGGCCGCCGCCTTCTCAGCCGCTGCCTTCTCGGCCGCCGCCTTCTCGGCCGCCGCCTTCTCGGCCGCCGCCTTCTCGGCCGCCGCCTTCTCGGCCGCCGCCGCCTTCTCGGCCGCTGCCTTCTCGGCCGCTGCCTTCTCGGCCGCTGCCTTCTCGGCCGCTGCTTTCTCGGCCGCCGCTTTCTCGGCCGCCGCCTTCTCGGCCGCCGCCTTCTCGGCCGCCGCCTTCTCGGCCGCCGCCTTCTCGGCCGCCGCCTTCTCGGCCTCCACCTTGAGCACCGCCGCCTTCTCGGCCGCCGCATTTTCGGCCTCCACCTTGAGCACCGCCGCCTTCTCCTCCGCCACCATTTGAACCTCAACCTTCTCCGCCGCCGCCCTCTCCATTTCATCTGGAGGAGCAGCCCTCGCCGCCATCCCGGCCGCTGCTCTCGCCACCGCCTCCTGCATAGTCCCCGCCCATGACGCCGCCTCCCCTGTCGCCGTCGTCGCAGCTGCCCGCACGTTGGTTAGGCGGGGGGACTGCGCGCCCCACTTGGGTACCGCGTAGCCGACCAGTACGGAAGGAAACACGACAAGACCAACCAAGAAGAGAGCACAGGACCACCGAGGTCGGTTGTAGTTCCAACGTTGGACTTGAGGCTCTGCCGCCGCTGCAACAGCATCTGGCGTGAGCACGGAATTGTCGCTTGCCCCTCTCGGAGGGCTCGTACTCTCTCTTGGCGCAGGAGTCTTTGTCTTTGAAGCATCCGTGCGCTGCCGAGCTGGTGATGCCACGCTGCGCACGGACGTGGTCGATGGGGCGCCAGAGACTCGAGAGGACTGGACAGGTGTGCCGTACGCATGACCGCTGCGATGCTCGCGGTGACTCCGCTCGCCGAGCGGCATGCGGACACCTGTCACAGATGACACTGTCTCCTCGTTTGACTGCACCCAAACGGCGGCGGGCTCCGCGCCGCATACCGGTACAAGTTACCTGATTTATCAACTTTCATGCAGGGCGACCGCCCAAGGGCTTCTCGTGCCACAAATTGGTCCGACTGGTCCTGTTTGCGGGAAAGCGAAGCATGCTTCGAGCAGACGTGGGGTGAACTCACCAAGTTAACGCCCCGAACAGCCGCACTAAAACGCTCTTCTACAACCTACGTACCTCACCGCATGCCACCGCTCATCCCGGTCGTGTCAGGAACGTCTCACCTCCTCAAGTCCCTGGGCCAAAGATTCGGGGCAGAGCCTTCCCGGCATACGCGGCCGCCGTGGTGTCCATGAGCGTCGTCTTCGAGCCCGAGCCGGGCGGTTTCAGGACGACCCGCATCGTCAGCGCCAGCCGATCGATCGATCTCCCAGCGAGATGCGGCCTCGGGTCCGACATATGGAGCATGTGCCGGTTCATCAGCATGCACTCGCCCGGAGCGAGGTCGAGGTAACGGAACGCGAAGCCGCACTCCGTGGTCGAGGCGTACTCGCCCAGTACCTGTGGGGAAGGAAGGGCGCCGTGGTAAGCACTTGCATGCAAGGCAGGGTCCATCTTAGGTGGTCGAGGCGTATTCGCCCAGCACCTCCTTGTCGTGGCCATACGTCGGCGCCGCCTCGGGCGCGGGCGCGTCCCCTCCGCTATTCCGCACCTTGAGCACCGCCCCGGTGGGGTGGAAATGGTACGCGGTCGGCGGGTCACGTCCGGTGGACGACGCGGCATCCACCATGAACATGTTGCCCTGCATCGGGCAGGCGCTATCGGCCGACAGCAGGTACCACAGCTGGAAGCCGCCGCACGCCGGCCAAAGGTCCCATTCGGTATCGGTGTGGATCATCGGGAACGGTGCCCCTCGCTCCAAGCCCACGCCGCAGTAGATGCAGTCGCTGAGCGTCAGAGAACGACCGTATGGCGAGGCGTCCACGTGGAGGAGAAGCGCCTCGACGAGCGCATCGAGCGCCGCACGTTCGCTCACCTCGTCCACTCGCCACTGCGACGCGTGCTCCTCGGCCAGCTTCGTCAGCTTCGGGAGCAGACTGCGAGCTTTCGGCGCCACGATGGCGAACGCTCCGTCTGCGCAGGAACGGCAATCTAGTACGTGGCCAGCTCTGAAATTGCGGGCCGAGGTACGAGGAGCGTGGTCGAGAAGCGGCAGCAGGGTGCTGTAAGCCTGCTGCTTGAGCAGCAACGAGTGCACCGTGTGCCGCATGAAGTGGCTCACCGCCGACTGCTGACGCCGCTCGGCAAGGCTCTTCTTGTGACGGCGCTTGAAGAACTGAGACGACCCAACAAACCATACGAGAAGGACACCAACTAGCGCTCGCGCGAGGATGGTTCCAAGGTCGTCCAAGGTGCCACTTGCCATTCCAAATATGAAGACTTGTGAGACTGGATCACAACGTGTGACGAGCAGGTTTTTCGGGGGGGGGGGTGTGAAGACCGGTGTCTTGGGTGTCGAATTCTAAACATTGGCTGTGAAGAAAATTCAAAGTTGTTGGCATGGCCGCGATGGATAGCAAGGCCCATGTATTCTACCTCCTCCTCGGCATACGGCGCGTGGTACGGAGTCGCGTCCCTGCCGCCTCGCAATAAGATCGCGGAACCGCAGCTGGCGCTCCTCACCGCGCTCGCCAGCCCGGCGGCCCGGTCAGGCCCCACGCAGGGCGATGGGCTCATGGCAGCAAAGGCACGGCGGCAGGCGGCTCCTCCGCCACCTGCCGGTGGCCCGTGTGACAAGTGCAACGGACCGCATCCGACAAATCTCTGCCCCCATTTCAGACAGGAGCGCGACCAGCACGAGGATGCACAAGCCAGGCCGCCGCCCGAGGCGCAGGCGACCTCTTCGCCGCCTGCCATCGTCGACGGACGGCTGGTGCCACAGCCGGGTGACGGATCCTGCCTGTTCCACTCGCTCGCCCATTGCTTGGGCACCGACGCAGCTTCGCTCCGGAGCGAGGCCGCCTCCGCGATTGAGGCCAACCCCATGCTCGAGATCAGCGGATCCCCGTTGAGTAAGTGGATACTGTGGGATTCTGGAGTGTCCCCTACACAGTACGTGGCCAAATTGCGCTCACCGGGATTTTGGGGCGGTGCGCTCGAGATTGCCGTCTTGGCCGCGATGCTCGGCGTGCTAGTCTACGTCTACGAGCCAGCTTCCAGCCAGTTTAAGCGCATCGCCTGCTTTGGCAACGCAGATGAGTCCTCGTTCACAGCGGTCGCCCACATCGTGTACCGCGGCCGCTCGCACTATGACGCGCTCCAGATTTGAGCTCGCACTATGACGCGCTCCAGATTTGAGCTCGCACCACGACGCGCTCCAGATTTGAGCGCAGCAAATCGTTCTATTGCATGGGGTCGCTCTGAGGGTCGCTCACCGTGCTATGCGTCTCCTCCGAGGCCAGTGCCCGAGAAGCGTGCAGCCCTAGGCCCCAAGCGTTCATCAACGTAGCCGCCGCAGTCAACCCCCTCAGTGGTGCAGGGGTCAGGTCGCCTTGCGCGCCGCCGATGACCCTCCAGGTTTGCGCCTCCACCATGAGCGCCCAATCTCTCATTAAGTCTCTATACTGTGTGCTGTTTGCTATTTTCATCCTATGTGCACTGTGTGCATGAGCATGCGCATACTACGTCGTATTAGTCTAAGGGTCTTTACTAAACAACAATGTTAACTTCCGATGTGTTTTCATCTCGCGTTCTGAGCCGCAGCCAGACGCGCGCCCTGCTGCCGACGCAGCTGCTCCCGCAGCAGGTCCTGGAGCTGTAGTCGCGTGAGGGTGAAGCCATCGCCAAACTCATCGAGCAGCTTACTCACCACCTCGGGGCGCACCTTGTGCTGCTCCTGGGTGAGGAAGTTTACCATTGACTTGCGGGTCACCCGGTTCTGAGTGCCGCCACCAAACAGGTCAAAGCTGCGCAGCAGGGCGTACTGCTTCGAGAGGCGGAGCTCGGCACCCGAGCTCGTTGCAGCCTGCGCCTGGGCGTAATAGCCGTCGAGCCACACGAGCAGGTCGTCCCGGCTCACAGGCGACGCTCCAGGGTCGTCTCTGTGGGTCGGCGCCTCCATGTGGAAGCCTAAGCGCGCGCAGATGTGCCGCGCCGACTTTGGGTCGATCAGCCCGTCTCGGTCGGTGTCGAGCAGGTCGAATAATGCGAGCACCTCCTTCGATTGGGTGTCGGTCAGGTTGGCCAGTCCGTGCATTCGCACGAGTTGAACCTGAATCGCGAAGGAAGGTGTGTGAATTGGCTGTTAATACTCGCGCCGTCGTTCAGCGTTCAGGCTTCAGCGTTCAACACCTACGGCATGCTACTATACAGTACGAATTATACTCCTAAGAAGAAAACCACCTCGGTACCTACTACATGTGGCGACAGAACACCCAGCGTTCGCACTAGTTGTATCGGATGGCGATGGGCGCGTTATGATGGGCGTGATGAGCGTTGCAGCGCGGAGACTGTGCCGAGCAGCACGCCGAGCGCCGCACGAGTGGCAAGGCGCTCATAACGGTAGTAGAAGCATGCTACGGGGTCATGGTACGGTGCGTCCCGAACGGGACGTCCTGGAGTACTAGCCATCACCGCTACCTCTACCAGTACCGGTAGCCATAGTAGCTGCGGTAGCCGTAGTACGGGCGGGCAAACGGATCATAGTACGGGTCGTAGTAGTGGCCGTAGCGGTAGCCGAAGCGGTACGGCCGCACGTAGACGGTCTCCGGAGGGCAAGCAAAGGCCATACCGGTGGATGCCACTGCGACAGCTTGAGGAATGGCCTGGGCAGTCGCATCCACCGGAGCCGCGGCGGCAGGAGCAGTCGCGTCCACCGGCGCCTCCACGGTCACGGGAGCAGCATCCTGCACAGTTGCCTCCACTGCCACGGGAGCATCCGCCACGTATTCTCGCGCCGTCACCACGGCCGCGGGCTGCTCGGACGGCAAGTGGAAGGTGAGCGTCTCGCCCTCAAAGCCCTCGGGTACCTTGATCTCGACAAGGCCACGTGGCGTGTGCACGAAGATCGTATCGCCCGGATTCGTGCCCGCAGGGATCGGGCAGCTCATGATCTCGCGGCCCCCAGCCATGAGGAGCCGCGAGGCTGCCTGGTTCAGGTTACCATCGCAGTCCCGGAGCACACGCTTGCATGCGTCGCGCCGCGCTCCCGTGAAGGATTCCAGCTTGTTGACAGCGTCTTCCGAGATAAATACACCACCGTAATGCGCATACCGCGGTACGGCGGTCGAGTAGTAGTCGTGCGACCGATCGCGGCTCATACAGTCCCCCATCGTGGAAAAGTTGGGACAAATAAGGCAAGGTAGGAAGAAATCAAGGAGAGGCTGTTCGTTTTCCCCTGAGAGCCGGGGTGAGCCTTTCATGGCCTTTCATCGAGCAACTCCAAAACGACGATTTCTCGTTCTCATCGCGGAATCGCCTCTCATCCCCACGGCGACCCTCGTGCGCGACGCGGCCCATTTGAAATGCTCTGGAAACAGCCGCCGCCACCGCCGCCACCGCCGCCGCCCGCGTACGACGCCCTGGCCTTTGCTGCCGACACACTCGCCGCGCTCCCGCGTGTGCTGCTCTTTTATGCTGCCATCGTGGTGCTGCACGCTGCGTTGCCCTCGTTCAAGTGCGACGGCTACGCGTGCGATTGGAGTGGGCGGCCGCTTCGCTACCGGCTCAACGGGCCGCTCATCCTCGCGGCAACGGTGGCGACCTGGGCCATGCTGCCGCTCGAGCAGCAAACGTTTGCCGCCGAGAAGTACTGGCCGTGCCTGTGCGCATCCAACGTCCTCGGGCTCCTGTTCTCGGTGCTGCTCCTCCTCTGGACGCCTCACGAGCCCGCGTGCCGCTGCCTGACGGTGGACCAGAAGGCGCTGCGCGATCGCGCCGCAAAAGGCGAGGACGTGTGCCGCACGGCGATCACACCCTCACCCACCCGCAGCGCCGCGGCGCACTTTTTCTTCGGTCGCTCCTTCAACCCACGCCTGATGGGCGACGTCATCGACCTCAAGATGCTCCTGTATGCCGTGGGCGCATGCGCTCTCGTTTGGAACCTGCTCTCCGCAGCGGCGCTGCGCGAGCGCTCGACGGCCCTCCCGGGCGCTGTGCCGGGCGCTGCGGGCATCCCGACGGCGCTGCTCGTGTACCTCGCCATGTTTGGATGGTTCGTACTCGAATACATGTGCCTTGAGCTGGTGCATCTGTATACCTGTGCGTGGAGTGCCGTTGATGACCGCTGATGGCCTCGGAGTGCTCTCTGAGTGCCTCTGATTGCCACTGAGTGCCTCTGATTGCTCTCTGATTGCTCCCGCACTTGGCCCTTCAGACGACATCATGTGCGAGAAGCTCGGGTTCAAGCTATGCTGGGGCTGCCTCCTCTTCTATCCGTTCTTCTACTGCATCGGCGTATGGCCACTCGTCGCGGCGCCAAGGTCACCCCACACCCTCACCCCACTCCCTCACCCCTCACCCCTCACCCTCACCCTCACCAGCCCTCGTCGCTGCCCCCCCAAGTCCGCCGTCCTCTGATGACCACTGATGCCCTCGGATGACCATCGATTGCCGCCCTCATCAGGTCCGCCGACATCTCGCCAGCTCTGATGACCACTGATTGCCTCTGATGACCATTGATGCCCTCTGATGACCATTGATTGCCTCCCTCATCAGGTCCGCCGACATCTCGCCAGCATGCGCGGCGGCAATCGCGACGCTCTTCTTCGCTGGATGGGTACTCACTCGTGGCGCCAACCTCTGATGACCATTGATTGCCTCTGATGACCATTGATTTCCTCCCTCATCAGGTACTCACTCGTGGCGCCAACCTCCAGAAATTCGTCTACAAGCGCCGTTCCGAGCACCCATCTCGGGGCGATCTCGACGCGACCTGGCTCGGTCTGCCGATGCGCGTCGTACCGGGCACCCGGCTCCTGTGCTCGGGCTTCTGGGGGCTCGCGCGCCACGTCAACTACTGCGGCGAGATCGTGCAGGTGGGCCCCTGATGGGATGGTCGGATGACCACTGATGGCCTTCCTCATCAGGCCATCGCGGTGGCGCTGCCGGGCTCTCTGATGACCACTGATGGCCTCTTATGACCACTGATGGCCTCCCTCATCAGGCCATCGCGCTGGCGCTGCCGGGCTCTCTGGTGGCCTTGTCGAGCCTCGAGGGCACGCCGCACTACTTGTACTACGTCCTCCTGCCGTGGCTGTACCCCCTGTACTACGTGGCCCTCTTCTTGCCACGCCAGATGGATGATGACGCTCAGCTGTGTGCAAAGTATGGCGAGGTGGCCTTTGCAGAGTACACGCGGCGTGTGCCGTACCGGGTCGTCCCCGGCGTGTGGTGAGGACGGGCGGAAAGGGTGAACAACGGGTGAGCTCAATGGGGTGTGTGGACGTGTCGCGTGAGAGCTGGGACCGTGGGTGGGGGGGGACTCGTGCAAGTCGATGCTCACTTGAGGCAAGGAGTACGGGCACGGAACGGGCTGGCAACACGCCCGGTATAGCGCGTGCCTATCGTATTGAGTGCCATGGCGAGCGTCCGCGGCATTCTAAATATTCAACCACCTTAAGCTTAACGACGCTATCGCTCGTCCGAGAACGTGCGGTGCGCGGGGGCTGCCTGAACTTCCCCCTGAGGTGAAGGTCGGTCTTCTCCGATCTCCGACCCACTTCTGATCGCAGCGACACAAGACTTGACTTGACTTGTAGACTTGACTTGACAAAGGTGTGCATGCATATTTCGTGTACATGTACGGCAAAAGGCGATTCTTTCTAGGAGCGAACGGCATTTGCGCAGAGAAATGCCAGCAACAATGGTGCGCTTACTGGTGCTTAGCTTCGTCGCCCTGGGCACGCGCGCCGAGAGCGCGACCACTCAACCCTTTTATGGGCCTAACCGCCGTGAGCTGCAGACCGCGGTAAGCACTACGGTAAGCACCGTCGCCGACCTGACCAGTACACTTACCAACCCAGACATCGGCCACATTGTCCTTGCCCCCGGCACCTACATCCTCAGCGCCGAGCTCAGCGTCACCAGGAGCGTCATCATCGAGGCGGCGGTGGCAGGCTCGGTCGTGCTGGATGCACAGGCCAGCGATGCCGATGGGAATCAGCGCCGTGTGCTGAACATAACCTTAGGCCCATCGGGCGTCGTTCAAGTCAACGGGCTCAACATCACGGGAGGCTACGCTGAGGAGGTGAGTGCCGAGGAGACCTGCAACTATCCCTATGCCCTTTTCGGGATGATCACATGTTTTTTGTTTTCGCACTTGTTGCTTGCAGGGCGGTGGTGTCTACGTCGAGTCAGGCTCAGTCACTTTCTACAGCTGTCAAGTGCTTGGCAACACAGCTGGCTTTGTGCGCGCGCATGTTCAGATCTTCCCTGATCGCCCTCATAATCGCCCTCATGGGAGGCTCACGTTTGGTCGTTTTGTTTGCAGGGCGGCGGTGTTGCCGTCCGCGGTAGTGCGACAGTCACGTTCGAATCGTGCAGCATCATTGGGAATACAGCTGGTTATACAGTGCGCGCTCATGTTCCAAAGTTCCTGTCGCCCTGGCTGCTTGCTGGAGTGTTCACATGTTTTGCGCTTGCGCTTGCAGGGCGGTGGTGTCGATGTGGTGGTACAAAGAGGCGGTACAGTTGCACTCAGCAGCTGCCAGATCTACTCCAATATATATACAGATCCCGAAGTGCGCGCTCATGTTCAAAGGGCCCTATTGTGACCTCTATGTGACCTCTATGTGACCTCCTCTGTGACACCTCCTCACGTATCCCTATCCCTGCCCAGGGGGCCGGGGCCAATGTCTATGTCGAATCTGGAAGCATCTGCACCTGGGCAACGACACTCGACCCCACCAGCGTCGGTGGCTCAGTCACACCTTGCCCAGCACCCCCTCCACCGTCGCCGCCGCCCTCGCCGCCCTCGCCCTCGCCACCGCCGCCCTCGCCCTCGCCCTCACCACCGCCGCCGCCCTCGCCGCCTTTCGCCGGTGGCATGTGCTCTTCCATCGATGGCGGCGGCTGGTGTCTTGTGCGTCGCGTCCAACGGGGCGACACTTGGCACAGCGCGACTGATCAGCTGGTGGGCACGAATGTGTACGGGACCCCAGGAAGTGGGAGCTTCTCGATTCGGTTCGATCATCTGAACTTCAACCAGTTTTTGTTCTCGACGGGTGACTGCCAGAAGTGGCTGATTGCGACCAAGGATGCCGTGCTCGGCGATTTCTACGAGAACGAGCCACGGGCCATCCTCAAATCATCGATAAGCGCAACTCCATATACAGCCCGCTGGTACCGGCGCTTCTCGAACCCCGAGGATCCCTGGATCAGCTTGACTGACCAAGCTCAGGCGATCGACGCCGGCCAAATTGTGTACGGGGCGAATAGCTTTGGACTGACTCATGCTAGCGCTGTGCTGCCGCCCCATAATGGTGCCGATGTGTACATCCGAGGAACGTCGCCGATACTCTGCACGAGCACGCCATCGCCGCCGCCGCCCTCGCCGCCGCCCTCGCCCTCGCCCTCACCACCGCCGCCCTCGCCCTCACCACCGCCGCCTTCGCGCCCTCCCTCGCCACCGCCGCCCTCGCCGCCGCCCTCCCCGCCGCCCTCGCC
>JWZX01001181.1:0-23439 GCA_001275005.1 Chrysochromulina tobinii
CGAAACTCGCGCGGCGGCCGAGCCCACCGTCATCAGGAGGTATTCATGCTAATCAAGAACTATGAACAACGACTCTGACCATCATAAGGGATGCGAGCCATCGAGCGCGCGCCCGATTCGATTAGGGAATTGGGGCGCGGTTACACGCGCCGTGGCGGCCGCAAGCGGGCGCAAGGGCCACACCCAGAGGCAGGGCACACAGTATCACACGACGGCAGAGACCGTCTAGCGGGCATGATCCGTTCGTTCGTTGGCGACGACAGGGCTTCGCGCGTTTCCGCGTCTTAGTGTTCACAGCGCTATGAACGTTCACTGCAGTAGCATTTGATATGTGAAATATGGTCAGGGAACCTCTTTCGAACGTTCGAGGGTTGTTGTAACGTGGGTTGTTTGTTTGTTTTATGTTGCTAGATGGTGTTAAACACTTCAACACCAGTAGTTGTTGGTCCTTGCTGGCTGCTTTACCCCTATTTCCTCATGATAAAACCTTCTCCTTGAAGCATGGTTGTGGTGTTAATGCAAGACCACGCATGCCCAAACGGAAGGAACGAAGGAACAAACGTTCCATGCCTACTAAGACGATGGGTAAGAGGCTGGCTACCCATGCGCCAAATCTCCAAATGGGGTCTGAGACACCAATCGCAAAGTCGAATGCCTCCTGCCACAGACCCTGTTGGCCCGGCCGCCCTCAATCCCATGCTCGTTGCTCTTTCACGTTCCAACATGTTTGCACACACTCAAGCCAACGGTCATGAGCGCCCTTCAGATCGTCATTGTCCATGCGCACACAGTTGTTCCTCAGAAAAGCAGCTCAAATCCAGCCTTTCCTTGCAGCGCCTCACGGATCAAGGCCTTCCCTTCCTCTCCAATGAAGTTGCGCGACAGCCTGTATAGGGAGAAACAGGAAGGTTGTTCACACAGGAGGTATCCTTCCGTGGCCATCAGCTAGGCACATGGTGCTTACAAATCAAAGTTTGGTAATTGGGCGACAAACTTACTCGATTTTCGTCAGCGCGCCTGTGACAACGGCCTGTGACAGGTCCGACGCCAGCAGGATCGCATCGGGCGGCTTGAGGTCCTTGTCGCGGAAGTCAGCGGTGGTCTGATCGCGCCGGATGCCGCAGAGCGAGATGCCCTTCTGCTTGGCAACCTCAGCGAGCATCTTGGCGGACTCCGCATCAAGCTCATTGCCCAGGAGGTTGGCCACCGTCAGCGCGCCTGTGGCGGCTACCATAGCCGCCACAGCGTTTGCTCCAACTGGGCCGATGCCATTGTCCTTGAAGTTGAGCGACGCGAGCTTGGTCTCCTTGTTACTCTGGATGGCCTTACATACTGCGCTTACGTCCTCATCATTGAGGCGGTTAGAGGACAAATTCAGGGCCGTCAGCGTGCCGTTGACGCGCAGAGCGTCGGCCATCGCAGTGATACCCTCTGCAGTGAATGCTCCAAACCCGACATGATTGAGGCCGCACATCTGGTTGTCTGAGAGGTCCAGCTGCAATACAAATCAAAGCAAGGCAAGGGTCAGAACAGGAAAGGGTTAGAACAAGGCTAATCTAGGGAGGTCAGAAAGTAAGCACCTGTGTCAAGGAGCCATTGTCGCTGATCAAGGAGGCGATCAAAACCAAAGAGGCAGCAAAGAGGTTATTCGTGCGAGAGAGGTCGAGGGTCTCGACGGGGTCGGTGCCCTTGAGCTTCTTGACAGGGAGAGCACACCCGTCCAAGTCCACCTATGCATGAGAGACCTCCAGAAGTCAGTGCAAGAGGGAGCACATCTGGGCTGAGGGAGCACAGCTGAGCTCAGCGTACCTTCGTCAGCGCGCCTGCGACAACTTCCTGTGACAGGTCCGACGCCAGCAGGATCGCATCGGGCGGCTTGAGGTATTGGTTGGAGAAGTCAGCGGTGGTCTGGTCACGCTGGATGCCGCAGAGCGAAATACCCTTCTGCTTGGCGACTTCAGCGAGCATCTTGGCGGACTCCGCATCAAGTTGATTGCGCAGGAGGTTGGCCACCGTCAGCCCGCCGTTAGCAGCGATTGCCGGAGCGAGAGCTACTGCACCCGCTGGGCCGAGCCTGTTGTAACGAAGACTGCATGGCACAAGGGTCGATGTTTCATGTTCAGTCGCTGCTGCAAAGCCAGGTCAGAAAGGTATGCAAGGGAGTTCGAAATTTCGGCAAACCTACTCAATTTTCGTCAACGCGCCTGTGGCAGCCACCATGGTCGCCACCGACTTTGCTCCCACTTGACCAATGCTGTTGCCGGCCATGTTCAGCGACGCGAGCTTGGTCTCCTTGTTGCTCAGGATGGCCTCACAGATTGCACCAACTCCCTTATCACCAACGTGGTTGCCATCAATAGACAACTTTGTCAGCGCGCTATTAACGCGAAGCGCATCAGCGATGGCGTTGATGCCCTCCGCGTTGTAATTGCCTTTCTGCTTGCACTTGTGCCTGAACGCGTTTAACTCGTCCCAGACACCACAGAGACAATTGTTTGAGAGATTCAACTGCCGAAAAAGACACAGATGGGTCAGTAGACAAGGAGTCAAGAGGCTGTGGGCTGACAAGTCTCCCATACCTCCGTCAGCCCGCCATTGACGCGCAGAGCGTAGGCAATCGCTGTGATGCCCTCTGCATTGTAAGCTCCTTTGCAATTATGATCGATGCCGCACAGCTGATTGTTTGAGAGGTTCAGCTGCAATATCATTCAAAGCAAATGAAAGGGTTAGAGTAACAGAAAAGGCAACTTTTCGGGGGCAGAATGCGGCACCTGTGTCAGGGCGCCTGTGACGGCTACCATAGCCGCCACAGCGTTTGCTCCACCTGGACCGATGCCATTGTACTTCAAGTCGAGCGACGCGAGCTTGGTCTCCTTGTTACTCTGGATGGCCTTGCAGACTGCGCTTACGCCCTCATCATTGAGGCGGTTAGAGGACAAATTCAGGGCCGTCAGCCCGCCATTGACGAGCAGAGCGTCAGCAATTGCTGTGATCCCCTCTGCAGTGTAAGTTCCACGCCCACAGCGATCGAGGCCGCACAGCTGGTTGCTGGAGAGGTCCAGGCTCGTCAGCCCGCCATTGACGCGCAACACGTCGGCGATCGCAGTGATGCCCTCGGCTGTGTAGATGCCCTTGCCTTCCCAGTCTAAACCGCAGAGCGTGTTCCAGGAGAGGTTGATGCTAATCAGCCCGCCTGTGACGTTCGTGCTGAGCGCCTCGGCTATCAGCTTGACACCAGCAGGGCCAATGTTCTCTTCGGACGCGTCCAAAAACACGATCTTGCTGACCTTGTTGCCGCAGATGGCGGCAAAGATGGCACCCCAGCCCTCGTCCTTGAGCTTGTTGCCCCTGAGCTCGAGGGACGTCAATGCGCCCATGATAGGCACGAGGTGCGCAAGAAGCATGCCGCCCTGAACGCCGAGGTTTCGCCCACGCAGGTCGAGCTCAGAGACGGAGTCATTGCGCATCATCTGCACTGGAATGCCGCGAACCTCACAAGAGCCGGCACAGGCGACAGCTGCAAGCATGAGCTCGAGCGGCGGCTCACCATTGCCCTCGATGCAGCTGAGGAGAGCGGCTTTGGCACGGCCTCCAAGGAACTCTCTTTCTTGACTGGGCGTCTCCAGATCCACCTTGCGGACCGCGGCCACACTCACCTCGAAGCCCTCCCAGCGCAGTCGGGCCAGGCTGGGCAGCATCCTCCCCGCCGCCGCCGCCTCCCATGGCCGACCCGCGTCGACGAGGATCTTAATGTTGAGATCGGTGATCTCAGCCATCTGAGTCGGCGCGGGCTGACCCTCGCAGCGGCTGAGGCGGGAGCAGAGCACGCGCCGTGCGAGCGCTAACCACAATTGGCTCACACCCTTGAGCTCGGCCAGCGTGCCCAAGTCGACCATGCCCAGCGCCACCTCCTTGGCATCGTCTGTGACTGCCATCCCCGACAGCGAGGGCTGCGGCTGCAGCGCGGGTGGCCCCGCTACAGAGCCCGCCGTGGCTACTGATAGCTGTCCCCCGGCGTTCCCCCCCGGCGAGAACGCCGGCTCGGCGAGTGCCGCCTCGCGATTCTCCGCACTGCCAAAGTCATCCGTTGCGCCGAGCAACTCTCTCAGTTCATCGGCACGTTTGCCGTTGAGGCGTGTGGCGAGGGCGCACTGCGCATGATTGAGCGCCCCGGGGGCGTCGAGGAAGCTGGCGCCCTCGACGAGCCTGAAGAGCTTCGAGATCGAGCACTGCTCGAGCCTCGCCGGCATGGAGTCGGCCTCGCACATCTCCCGGAGCACTGCCAGCTCTGCCGCCGCAATCATCGGCACCGGGTAGACGCCATCTTCGGTTGGAGCGTCGTCCATCATGTCTTTGAGCGTGCCTGCTCGATGGGCCGCCCGGCGCGTCCACTCGACAGCCTCGCCCTCGCGCGCCCGCAAGCGCACGTGCTCCTGGCCGTCAGACATTGATAGCGGTCAGCGAGCGTATAGTAGAAAGCGAACACATCGCTCGGTTTTGTAACGAAGACGCGTCGGAGAGGAGAGGAGAGTCCGCAGAGGAGAAGTCCGTAGAAATTGTAAAAAGGGCAGTCCAGACTCTGATCCAACCTGCAAGATCAGAGTTTTCTCTATCCATAAGGACTCAAACTTCGCGCTCCTCAGCTTGACTTCGCTTGGCTTGGACTGTGCCGATACATTCCGCATTAGTGACCATGATTAGAGACGTATCCGGGATTTGCCCCACCCCGATACGTCACTCTGCATTCGTTTCCCCCCACACCGACCCTTCACGCTTCGGATCGACGCCCCGCTTCTCCCTTTCTCCTCAGGCAAAGTACACGGAAACGCGGGCTTACTGCTTGGCGGAGGGCGAGCGGATTGCGAGCGTCTCGAGGCCAAATATGTGTATGAAGGGCTTCCCGCCGGCCATGCCGTGTTGGGGTCAGTGTTTCCTGCCTCTCAGTGCCCGGCCAGCACAAGGTAGGCCACCAACACGGCAAGGCCGGCGAGAAGTCACGGTTGTCCTGTGGTGCCTCCCCTGGCCGCTACGCGCGCCTCGACGCTCGCGTTGATCGGCGGCGGCGGCGGCGAACCCGGCGTCACAGGCAGCAGAAGTGCAACCGCCTCCTGATGCTTGCCCGCACGAGCGAGCTCGAGCGCCCGCTGCCCCTTGGCGTTTACTCGCGTCGGGTCGACCTTTTGCTGCAGAAGCAATTGTATGGCCCCCGTCTTGCCCGCCTGCGCCGCCGCCATCAGCGCCGTCGTGCCGTCGGCGGTCGAGCGGTCGGGGTCAGCGCCCTTTTTAAGGAGCCAAACCGTCATCAGCCGCGTGTGCCCTCCGTGCGCCGCGGCAAAGATCGCGTCCCAGCCGCTCAGGTCCTGAATGCTCAGGTCGGCGCCGGACTTGCACAGCAGCGTTGCAAGCTTCTCATTGCCCGCGGCCGCGGCCCACATGAGTGGCGTCTTGCCATACTTGTCCGTGGCGTTCACATTGGCGCGAGCCTCAATGAGCGTCTTCGCCGATAAAGAGCGACCGGCCGCTGTCGCGAGCGCGAGCGCCGTGAAGCCATGCTGCGCATCCTGTGCCTCCACGTTCACCGCGGGGTGCCGCGCGGCTGTGGCGGTGGCGGTGGCGGTGGCGGTGGCGGTGGCTGCGGTGCCAAGGCCGCCGGAGGCGCATACCTCCATGTGCCCGCCTCCCCCGTAGAGCAGACGCTCGAGCTCGGGAATATCCTCGCGCAGCGCCGCCTGCCGGAGCTCCTCATCGACGCGCCCCTGGGCCTGCTCGAGGGCCTGCCGGATGCCTTCGCGCTCCGTCGGGTCAGCTGCAAACTCGAGAGCCCGGGAGTAGGCGCGCACGGACGGCGCGAACTGCTTGAGGCAGAAGAGCGCCATGCCGCACAGCGCGTGGCCCCGATGCCAGTCCGGCAACGTCTGCACGATGAGCTCGCCATCGTGCAGCGTCGCCTTGTGGTGGTTGAGCCGAGCACACAGGCTGCCACGGGCTGCCAGCAGGTCCACATTGTTGGGGTCGAGCCCAAGCCCCTCGGTGTAATGTCCAATAGCGTCCATGTGCCGGCCGCGTTCGATGGCCTCCTCGGCGCGCTCGACATGCACAGCGACCGCTCGACTCAACTGCCGGCCTTGCGCTTGGCGCTGATGCCGGTCGCGCTGGGCCGCGGCCAGAACCTCGGCCTCGTCGTCGTCATCATCCCCATCCTCCTCCGCAGCGCGAGCCGCACGCGCGGCCATGAAAGCTGCCGTCTTCTCCGACTCGGTTGGCAGACGCTGTGGCGCCTCATCCTCATGACGCTGTGACTCTGTATCGGGCGCCGTGGCCTCGAAGGTTGCTCCGTGAGCATCGGCGAGCTCGGCTTTCTGCATCGCACGTGTGGCGTGAGGTTCGTCACACACCGGCTGTCGCGACTGTCGTGTTAACGTTCACGGAAGGATGCGCAAACACGGGAGGTCGGCCATAACGATCACCTACATGTATACGAGAGTTCACATTCACAGAGAAAGCCGCTCCCTCGCGTTCGCCATCGACGCGCGGTCGTGATTCGCAGCCAATCGCCGACGACGGCGGTTCTGTGGACATCAAAGACATGTCCACCAGCCAGCGGCAGCGCTATTTCGAGACCGAAAAGGAGAACCGCGTGAAGCAGCTGGGGAAGCACCAGTCAAGAAAGCTCATCGGGCAAGTACGGATGCTCGTGGTAGCGCTCAACTATGAGGGCACTGATGCACCGCTCACTTGCATCATCGATGCGAAGCGGATTACGGAGGCTGCTCAGAAGGCAGGCGTTTCAGACATTACCTCGCTGTACGACAATGGCGAAACGAATGGCTTTCCTTCTCACGAAGAAGTATCCCAAGCAATCATGGACGTGGGTGGACGCTGCGGGCCCGGCGACTACTTTGTGTTCTACTACTCTGGGCACGGCGGCTCGCAGCCCGATGAAGAAGCGCCGACAGGTTTGAGGTGCACCTTAAATCTGCGCACGCGCGACGGTGGGAGCGAAGAGTACATGTGGGATCATGAGCTGGCGAGCCTCGTGTCAGGGCACCTGCATGAGGAAACGAAAGTCCTGATGATGTGCGATGCTTGCCACAGCGGCGGAATCATGGATGTGGACAGTAGCGGCGTATGGGGTAAGAGAAAGGTGGCGGTCATCTCGGGCTGCATGGAGAACCAGCTCTCGGAGGACAGCGGGGACGGTGGTGTCATGACGAACGCGCTGCTCAAAGTGATCCGGCGGAAGTCAGTGAACCAGCTTCGGATGCATCGAGGCTGCTCTGTGCAGTACGTGTTCAATCGGGTGGTGGGCGAGATGCCAGAGCAGGAGGAGGAGGAAGAGGAGGAGGAGGAGGAGGAGGAGGAGTGGGGGGAGGAGGAGGAGTGGGACGAGGCGGAGTGTGAGGAGGAGGATGATGAGGAGGTGCGTGCCAGGATAGCGAAGCTGCGGGAGGCGTTTCGTCAGTTCGACGTCGATGACTCCGGGACGCTTTCCGCTGATGAGCTGGCTCAGCTGCTCACGCGTGGGACAAGCTCTGGCACACCGCTCTCGGCGGAGGATGCGCAAGAGATCATCGACGACTTCGACACAGACGGCGATGGTGTGCTCTCGCTGGACGAGCTCGCAAGGGCTTGGGTGGAAATCACCGGTGGTGACGAGGAGGTGGAGGAGCACGAGGTGGTGCCGGGGCAGCATGTCACGCTCTCGTGGCCGGGCGGCTGCGACCCAAGCAAGTTCCCGTTTCCGTTCTGATGCCGCCTCATACACATTATACTGCACATTTTCCGTATTCCGACGGTACGCAGTACGATTCTAATTTCTATTCAACAATCTCGCGTCGATATTGTCTCGTGTACATTGTACTACGATTCACCTACACCTTCGCTTCGACCTTGTAGCTACGCGCTCCTCACCTACGTGCGTACCTTCCTTCGGCGATGATTGTTGTACGGCTCCTCCTAGACACCTAGAGTTTCACCGCCCGGTCTATCGGGCCTATACCAATATCGCGTTACCGCGGTCGAGGCTTACCGTATGGGTATCGGCCCCAGTTCGCTGGTTCTCGTCACGGCTGTTCTAGGATTCTTGCTGAAGCCGTGATGCTATGGTGTGTCGGAAAACCGCGTCAGTCTGGGGCGTCCATTTCGGTTCTCGCTCATCTAGGTGTGGAGACGGCGCTGCCATGGGTGCTGCGCGAGCTTGCGACCACTGACACAGCGTCCTGCCCAGAGCCGTCGACCCGCACGGGGGAAGCCCCGAGTTCCTAATTGGTTTCCTGATTGCCGATGAAGGAAGCCCCGAGTTCCTAATTGGTTTCCTGATTGCCGATGAGGGAAGCCCCGAGTTCGGATCCGTCGGACCAGTCCACGAGGCCATAGTTGCCCTCTTCGCAAGCGCCGGACTGCAGCAGGGCCTCATCCTCGGCGAGCAGCCGGCCGTTGGAGCCTGGCGGCATGAGAGACGGGTGCTTGACGTGCACGATCAGCACGGCGCGTGGGCCACTGCCGGTGCTATTGGGCACCCGCACCTCATGCTCGAGGCTGTCGTCAAAGACGATCGCTCGCCCGCGCTGCCAGCGCCGTCGCGCCGTGCCAACACGCAGTTCGCTCTCCTCTAGACTACCGGCCAATCCGAGGGAGAAGACCACCCGCTCGTTGACCGGCCCTGTGTGCGCCTTGACATGGGAGCCAGGCCCGAGAAGCGAGAGCATGGCCACGCCCCAATACCGGTCGACTGGCTGCGGCATGCCCTCATTCTCGCCTTCTCCGTAGTACCATCCCATCGCGCGCGTGACCGCCGTACAGATGCCCCTCGTGCGAGCGGGGTAGAACACTTCCGTTCGCAAGCCGCCTCGCATCTCATACTCGCGCTGACAGGGCACGTGACGCTGCACCCACTCGAGCGGGCGTGCGGCGATGCCCTCCTGGTTCGTGTACCAGTGCTTCGCCTCCTCCTCCTTGCCCTCGGCCACCATCTGGAGCAGCCCCAGCAGCTCGGCGTGGATCGTCTCAGTCGCCCGCTCGAGCTCTTGCACCAGCGGACGGTAGTATGATCTCCGGTGGATCTCACAAGAGAGGAGCCGACCAGCTGTGATCTCGCGCGGCCGGTGCAGTGCGTGCGGCCACAGCTGCAGCGCCACGCCCGCCGCGTGCACGCGCGCCGCCCTGCGCCGCTGCTTCGCGCCGCCCTGCTTCTGCAGCACGCAATCCAGCCCATGCAGGATATTGAGTGCGAGCGTGCGCTCTTCTTCGCTAAGCGGCGGCACGTCGTGCGATGCCGCCAGGCCGGGCAGGTAGCCCTCCTTGAGCACGCCGCTCCACGCGTTCGCGTCCGCTCTGGTCTTGAGCTTACGGCCGAGCAGCAGCATGATCGCCTTGCCGTACGCAATTTCCGCGTCCTCCTGCTTGCCGAGGTTGTGTTGCAGCATGCCGAGCGTGCACTGCAAGGTGGGAGAGTAGCGCCCCTCGTCGCGCTGCGCGAGCTTGCGCACAACCGCCACCGCGCGCTGGCGCAGCCGTCGGACGTGGTCGTTGTGGCCCTCGCCCTGGGTGCGGTTAGGCTGTGCGACCTGATACTCGACCTCGTCGATCAGCTCGTTCGCGTGCTTGAACTGCAGAGCGACGTCGCCAGGATTGAGTGCCGCGGCGTGCTGCAGTACGGCCACGCGCACCGGCCGTGGTACCTCCTGCTCGTCCAGCTGACTGGCGAGGGAGCGGTACTGGGCCGCGTCTGTCGGGTTCAGCTCAACAGCACGCATCAGGGCGCGCATGCTCTGCGGCCAAACTTCTCTGATCACCTCCTCCGGAAGAGGAACGCCTTTGCGAAATCGGGTACGCAACATCGGCCAATAGTCTGCGAGCGACAGAGTCGCCATTTTCTGCGAAAAGGTCAGCCTCGGATTCCCGGCGAGGGTCTAGTTGATCCTCATGGCGAACCTCATTCACAGGTTCCACAAACATAGTCATTTTTGCAACTTGTATGCACCTTATCCTGGTGCTCGTCGCTCCTGTCCTGGCCTTTCACGCATCGTCACGCGCGCCGCATACGTCACGACTGTCATCACCACAATGTAACCTGCTCGATGACGCAGGAGATGGCGACATAGTGGCCGTTCTGGAGCTCGCTACGGTCACTGTCGCAGCGCTCATTGGTGCTCCTGCAGCTTGGTCGCTGGTTCGACGCCAGGACGGCTCGTCTATAGACGAGAGCTCCGCGCCAACATCTTCGCCGAGTCTGCCACGCAATGCGCTGACTGAAAAGGTCGCCATCGACATTGACTTGGGTCCCGATGGACAGCCCAAGGGTGTCAGCCGCATCCTGTTCAAGCCGCTGCTTGCGCGCTCTGAATTCCTCGTCGTCAACCTGACGGCACCGCTCGGCCTCGTGATCGAGGAGCGCAACTCGGCCATTGTGGCCACCGGCGCGCTTCCAGGCTACGGAGCCTTTGGGCGCGTGCAGGAAGGCGATCATATCCGGGCGGTCACGGCATACGCAGAGGTCATTGGCGACGCACCGATGTGGCAGCAGGTCACCTCGGGCACGCCGATCGGTGATATCCGATTAGCGCGTCTCATCTTCACCACCGAGGGCGCCTCCTACACCGATGTGCGCGACGCCATCGCTTCGCACAAGGACTCGGACGGCAGCCAGAAGGACAAGGGACGCACGCCGCAGGTCACGCTGGTCCTCGAGCGAGCGGTCAACGCGACGAGCGCGAGCACGCCACGCGATGGCGTGCCACAGCTCGAGTCTCTCTTAGACGTTCTTAAGGGCGACTTGAGTCGTTCAGCCGTGGGTGAGATCGGGAGTAGCGGGAAGCGGGGCCTCGTCGAGAGGGCACGGCAGGCGTTTGGAGTGGACGGCGAAGCGGCGGAAGACAAAGCGAACGGCAGGCCACGAAAGGAGGATTGGTGGTAACGTTTCACACACTACTATCCGCTTGACCTCGCTGCTAGATCTTCTGTTATGAAAATGTCACTCTCGCTCTCTTCACTGAGGACTCTAAGTCTCTATCTTGAATCTTCACACGAGCGACGAGGAGCTGCGAGCTCTATCCTCTAACCGCGCACCCGGTCCCGGGTCCGCCCCCCCGCGTGCCGGGCGTGCGCGGCTCGAGCCTCCGGCGGTTCGCTCCGCGGCTGCGGGTCCGGTCCGGCGACCGATTTTTATGGTATACGTCACTAGGGCTACGGTAAAGTAAACCTCGATGCGCGGGCCGCCCCCGCGCCGGGCGCGCCGGGCCGGTCGCGGTCCGCGCGACCCGCGAGGCCGAGGGATAGAGGCAATTGGTATTAGAGGGAAACTTGCCAGGCGCATTCCAATTATTTTGTTAAGATTCACACAAGCTTGGCGGGGTCACATTTCGGTCTCCTCGCCGCGCCCCGACGAGGTGCTTCCGCTTTCGACTATTTGCTCAATCGTCTCAGGAACCTTGCTCAACGTCTCAGGACGAGTGCTGAGCTGCTGACTGAAAGCGTCATGCACACTGCCCTGCCGGCCATTTTCTTCGCCGCCGTCGTTCGCACGGGATATCTCAGGGTGTTTCACTTGCCTTTCTTCAAGTTCGCGAGGAAGTCACCCGCGCGCCTCTCGTCGCGGCAGAGCACGGCGCGTGCGCCGCGCAGATACTCGTACGCGTCCAACCTGTCCTTTTGCTTGCGCCGACGCAGGAATGCCTCGTTGACGAGGCGCTTCTGGACGAGGCTCTCGACTTTCTCGGGCTCGGCAGGCGGCGGTAGCCTCGAGTCGGGCTCGAGCCCGAGCTTGCGCAGGTGGCCGAAGAGCTCATCCTCCTTCACCCACGTCGGCTCGTGCGACCCCTTGTCCTGACTCTCAGCGATGATCGCGAGGATCACCTCGACGAAGGCGAGGTAGATGGCCTGCCCCTCGTCTGTCTGGGTGAGTGGCTCCGTCACCATCTTTTCATGTGGCAGCAGGTTGACGAGCATGTACCGCGGGCCGCCCGACGCCGCGCCAGCACCGCCTCGGCCCGCTGCGGCCTGGCTGGCGCCCGCTGCTTGGCTCGGTCCCGCCTGGCTCGCGCCCGCACCGCCACCGTCGGCATCGTCGGCCGCATCGTCGGCGGCGCCCGCGCCCGCGTCCGTTTCGTCCACGAGCTTGAGCCCGAAGATATGGCCCAGCTTCTCATTTGCAACGGCTAACACCTGCTTGAAGATCTTGCCGCTGCGATCCTGTGCCTTATGCTCGGGCATTACGTGGTCCTTGATCTCGGTTCGTGTGATGGGTTTCCGCGTGTGCTCGCGGAGCAGTACTGCGCGGGGTAGGTACGCGAAGCAAAACATCCGGTGAGCATCGCCAGAGGAGGGACGCTTAGCGGTGCTGCGGTAGCAAGCGCACCGAAGCGGCAAAGGTTGGTTGCGAGTGCTTCCGCGGTGTCGGCCTTGATAGGCTGCGGCGCCTGCGAGGGAGCTTGCGATGGCGCTGCTTCCTCGCCGTCCTCGTCCTCGTCCGCCTTGCGCTTGCGGGGCGGCATGAATCTGGCGTGAGAGCGCGCGAAAGTACTCTTCGAGGTGTTTCAACGAATTAACGAGTCCACCGGAAGCGCGGCCTGCCGGCGATGATTCTCCTGTGATTTCTAGAAGTTCGTCAAACGTACTGTAGCGGTACAGAACTCCGCGACGATGTGGCCGCTCAGCACGCCCCGTGCTCGGCTGCCGCCACCGCCACCGCCCTCGATGATCGAGAGTCTTTCCAGTGCATGGTCTGATGAAGAGACGGTCGTGGTCGTCGTCCTACTCACTGCTCTAACACTCGCATGGTGCTCTAACTCTTCGGCATGGTGGCGAATGCCCGTGCTCGCTGCCGCAGGTGCCATCCTCATCCCACTCCGGTCGGCTCTCCTTTCAGTACTCATGTCCGCTGCTCGAGATACCCGCACGAGCTATCCGTACCTAGTTGTGATACCACACTGCTTCGTGAGTTCCGCCGTCTACCGGCAGGAACGTGAACGGCGTGAGCCAGCCCTCAGGAGCACCAACTTCCTCCCACTCCCAACGCTCGCCCTGGGCTTCTTTTGCTACGGGTTCGGAGGTACAGTTTCATCAGACCTCCTGATGGGCTTGCCAGTGACTGCCTTTGTGCACTCGCGCATCTTCCCATGCTGGGTTCTGGGCTGGCTGCTGGTGTGGTGCTTCCCATCGGACCTTCTTTACAAAGCTTGGTCGGAGCGGCGAGGGACCGCCTCCTTCCTCCGCCTCCTCCTGAACGCTTTCGATGCGATCGACGCGATCACAACTCCCATGGGGAGAGTCTCGCGCAGCGCCCGCGAATTCGGCAACCGGCTCTCGGCTCCGGTGCTAGCGGGCGTGTTCGCGGGCACTGCAGGGGCGTCGATCCGCTACGTTGAACGTGTCCACATACAGCGGCGTAGCGATGAAGCGGGCTCGAGCCAAACCGCGCTCGCCGCCGCTGTCGCCCGCTCGCTCGGGTATGTCGTCTTCTGGCATCACTTTGCCGTCACGCGCTGCTCGGACCCGGGCGTCGACCCGGCCTTGAACCACTGTAACGACTTCGGAGGCCCTGATTCGGTGCGGATTGCCATGATTTACTTCCATGTCGTCTGGGTCCTCGCCTGCGACTATGGCCTCGCGTCTGGACACCCGTTCGTGTATGCCTCTGACGCCCTGTTTCGCGCGCTAGGCAAGACAAGCTAAAGAGGACTATTGCACCGCGCGTATTAGGCGACTACTAGTACACTTCTGTATTGTGGCCCTGTGTCCCCGCCGCCCGCCGGTCGGGTGTCGGGCATGGGGGTGGGGGTGCGCGGTGTGCTCTACGCGGTCTGACACCCACACGGCGACGAACAAAATCCGAGAAATTGAGTGATCTCGAATCGACTTGACTTGACTTGTGACGGACAGCTGGTAATGGGTATACCGTGAACGCTGAAAGCATGCAATCATGTGTTTCGTTAATGTCGATCTCATGTGTAGAGAGTTGTGTCTCCGTGTGGTCGAATAAGTTCTCGCTTTCTCAACACTCAGTCGACGATCGCGTTCTGTCTCTCGCTCTTCCTCAACTTGACTCCAAATCGGGACAAGTCGCGACAACAAAAAGCGATGAGCCTCAAATAAACCCCGGCCTGCAGCAGGACTCTCAAGGAAATAGTGCCAGGCCGCGACAGATGGACCGCTACCAGCGCCGCGAAGATGACGAAGAGGATGAGGCGCTCCACGAGAGCGATGGCTCACACGACGATGCCGAGTCATCGACACCGGCCGTTGGCGAGTGTGCAGCGAACGACGCTGCTCAGAACGCGGATGAGGATGAGGACGTGCAGGCTGCTGCGCCAGCGCTAGACTCGGGCAAAGCCGAGGTGCCTTCTCCACGTGTGGGAAGAATTGGAAGATTCTTCAAACCTCGGGCTCTGCCATGGGAGCGCCGCCTGCATCGGCGCAGTCACCTCATCGTCCAGCGCTCGATCTCGACGGCTACTCTCTCAACACGATGCTTGGGCACCTCGGTACTTGTTCCCCGAGGCACGCGCAAGGTGACAACCTTCGATGCACAATCCGCATCGCACCTGTGAGGATGTGGTCAACTCGCACGACATCCCCCTGGGAATCGGCGCAATCGAGAATCGTGCATTTTAAGGCATCGGCACGATCCCGTGGATCGAAACTTTCATTAAAACGAGTATTCGCCCGCGGGGCGGGACCGCCGGCGACCGGCACCGGGTGCTCGACCTCGAGCGCGAGGACGAAGAGGGGCTACTGTATGGGCTAAAACCGAACGCGACCGGACTGTGATCGGATGTGCGGCGTGGACGGTCGAGAGGCAGTCTGAATCCGAGTCCCCCCGCCCGGTGTCGGCTGTCGCTCGTCGCGTGTGGACGGGCGTCGCTGCGTCGTATGTCGAATGTCCGTGGTGACATGCTTTCGAGGGGCGTTATATAGAAGTGCCGTCTGCCGAGCGAATTGTGTTTACCGCCATCGCGTCTCCGGCGGCTTTTCTACTCCGACGCCCATGTGCTGCTTGAGCAGGTGGCGCACCTTGCCGTGAAGGAACGTGGTGTGCTCCTGATCGGTCGCCTTGCTCGCCGCCTGGAGCGAGTCGAGCTTGTCGAGCAGCGACGCGTTCGCCTTCTGCGTCGCTCGGAGCTCGTCGCTCAGCTGGCGCTCTGCCTCGAGCACTTCGGCGACCGAGCGCAGCGCCAGCCCATCCTCCTGGGGCTCGTCGTCATACGTGCCCAGCGAGGTCTCGCGCGGCTTGTCCAAGGAGGCCGCGATCGCGAGCGAGGTGCCGTTGTGCAGCTCCTCGAGCCGGCGCGCGTGGATCGACTCGGCTGCATGCTCGCGCAGCTTGCGCATCGAGATGACCAGCCGAAGCTCATCAAGCAGCCGATGGACGTCGGCCTCGGCCTCTCGACGATTCTGCTCAACCTTCGCCTTGTTCGGCTGGGGGAACTTGGACGGGCTCGCGCCGCCACCGGAGTGCTGCTGCTCGGCCAGCTTGTCGGCGGCGGGCTGCAGGTCGTGTGCGGCCGTCTCCCACTGGCGCTCGTACGCCTGCGCCGTCTTGAGCGCTTGCTCCTTGGCCTCCGTGAGGTCGACCGCGAGGACCTCCTCGAGCCGCTCCTCGATCTCGGCGATCTCGGCTTGGAGATCGTCGCTCAGCTCGGCAAGCTCGCGCTCCATGGCCACGCGCGCGCCCTCCTCGCTCGCGTGCAGCCCAAGACGCGCCGTGCTGAGCGCCACTCGCAGCGCCGCCTCCTCATCTGGGGCAGCGCCCTCCCCAACAATGGACTGGGCGGCCGCTTCGGATTGCACCAGCTCGATCTGCGCGGCGTTCTCGACGAGGGCGCTCGAGAGTTGCGCCTCCGCGTGCGCCACGAGCACACGATGGTGCGCCGCCGCGTCGCCGCGCCCAGCGCCGCCGCCAAGCCCGCCGCCGCCGCCGTCGCCGAGCTGCTGCAGGTACGGCGGCGGCGCCTCGGCCATTGCACGCTCGAGTTTGCGGCACGCATCGTCCGCTTCGCGTGTGAGTGTGACGCTCGCAAGCAGGCTTCGCTCGACGAGCTGCACGTCCGACGCGTCGCCGCCCACGGGTGGCAGTGGGAAGCGGCTGGGCAGGTGCGGCGGCCGCTGGCGGAGCAGCACGAGCATCAGCGCGTGACGTTCGGCCTCCAGGAGCTGAAGCACGCATCGTGCGGCCGCCTCGGACCCCTTCGTCCTCACCACTGCCGCGCCATCCTTGGCAACGGCCGCAAGGAAAACCTTGGCCGTTGCGAGCGCCTCCTCCGACTGGCGCAGCCGTTCCGCGCCGGGCACTAGTTTGCGCGTGGGCGGCGGCGGCGGCGGCGGCGCACTGGCGGAGCCGGGGCGGCCGCCGACATTCCCACCATTCCCACCATTCCCAGAGTCGTCGCTAGCGGGGGCGTTGGTCGCGAGGCGGGGGAGCAGGGAGAGCCACGGCACCCAAGCGAGGCGAGGTTTCGCACGGCGCACGGCCTCGCGCAGCTCAATGAGCTCGTGGGACGTACGCACCACCGCCGACCACACGCCGAGGGTGGGCAGCAGCGCCGGGCGCTTTCGCAGCTCGTGCGCGCAGATGGGCGGCACGTCTAGACTCGATTCGCCCGCGCCAGCGCCTTCCTTGTCACCCTCCTTACTGCGCATGTACGCTCGCTGTTCGACCACCGCGGCTACGGCGGCGGCCTCCACCCAGGGCGCAACCGGCTCCTTCTTGAGTGTCTTGCGCGCCATCGCCGCCTCCCGCACCGCCTCATCCGCCATGGGCTCAATCTTGGGCGCGAGCGGCGGCGGCAGCGCGAGCGGCTCGGCGATCACCAGGCCTTGCGAGAGCAGCAGGCAGCGCAGCCTGCCCACGTGCGTGTGCGGGGTCACGTGCGCCACGCCCAGCGCTCCATACGCCCTGGCTGCACTGGCGAGAATCCGATCCTCAAGCCCGCTGACGGTCTCGTGCAGCGCGAGCGCCACCGCCGCGCAGCCGGCCGCAGCCGCGCGCCGCTCTTCCGCAGAGGGCGCGAGCACGGGTGCGAGCACGGGGGCGAAGGAAGCAGAGGGCGCCGCGCCGGTGGCTGCGCCGACGGAGGCGGACGAGGCCCCGCCTCGCTCCGCAGTAGGCGCCATGGCGGGCGCGCCGAAGGTGGCGGCGGCGGTGGCGGCGGCGGCGCTCGCAAGGAGCGTCTCGTCTATGTGCGCGGCGAGCAGCCTCGACAAGAGCGCCGTCTCGAGCTGCAGCGCGAGCGTCGACGCGCTGTAGCCAGCCTCAAACGAGGACGCGCTTAGGTCCAGGCGAGGGCGCGCGGCCATCACGTCGGTCATGCGCTGCGCGAGGGCCGTTGCGACGGTAGGGTCGGTGCAAGCTTCGTACGCCTCGAGGTGACTGAGCACGAGGGCGGCCTGCCGCACGCACACGTACGCGCTAGGGCAGTTGGTATCAGTTGGCGGGCAGGCGCACGCCAAGTTAGGAAGGCGGCGCTCAGCACGTCGCTCGGACGGCTGGACGTGGCCAAGGCGGGCAGGGAAGACGCGCGCAGCTGCTTCCCACGTGTCAGACCACATCGCGTCCGCACGTCGAAGGGACTCGAAGTCCCTTTCGACTCGGCACAGGATTGTTCATATCAGTTCAGAATCGTCATTCGTAGGGTCCGGAGGGGCGGCCGCAGCCGGGGACAACGTGCAGAGGAGCCGTCAAGAGAGCGGCAACCGGCATGCGGATGCAGCAGCAGGGAGGGGCGCACGCGTGTCGTGCTCACCTTGGCGCGTTGGAAAGCAACCTCACATCCGAAGCAGCGGCTCACTAGGCGCAGTGCGGACGGGAGCGCCTTCGCTACGGCGAGCCGCTTCGCCACTTCAGCCTCAGCCTCGGAGCCCCGTAACTTTTTCGATTCGACCACCGAGTTGGCGTCGTACTTGCCGGTGCCGTACACGGCGGCCATGGCGCTGTCGTTGCCGTAGTGCGAGCACACGCGCCCCAGCTCGGCGGTGAGCGACTGCAAGTCCGAGAGTGCGGTCATGTGGACGACTCGTGCGCCGCTGCCGTCGCGCACGAAGACGCTGTTCGTGGGATCCCCGACCTTCTCGATCGCGCCGCCCGCCGCGCCGCCCGCCGCGCCGCCCGCTACGCTGCCCGCCGCGCCGGCGCCGCCCACGCCGGCACCCGTGGCGGGCGCTGTCGGCTCGTACGAGAACCATTCACGGCCGCCACTGACGACGAGCCGGCGCGAGACGGCGATAGTGGGCAGCGGCGCGGGGCGCAGCGGCGGCAGGATGGGACATGTGGCGAGCGTGAGCGCAGCAGCGATCTCGACGCCAGCGTCAGCCATCTCGACGCCAGCGTCAGCCATCTCAGCTCCTCCCCCCTCGCTCACGCCGCTTATGGCCGCCGCCGCCGACGGCGCGGTCGCCATGGCCGCTGATGCGTCCGGCAGCTGGACACGGGCCGATCGGACCGCGCGGGCCGCAGACGAGGGCAGGCCGCCGCTCGCGATCGCCTCCGGATCGAGGCGCGAGCCATCGGGCAGGGGCGGGGGCAACCACCCGGCCGCCCGGAGCGCGAGCGTGCGCTGTACTGAGCGCAGCACGTTGAGACATTGTCGGAGCTCGCAGTGCAGCTCGTGCGCACAGCTCGCCTGCAGCAGATGCGCGGCCGCGTGCGCCGTCTCGCTGAGTGCGCTGCCGTCGGTGTCGACCGCTGCAGCCGCAACGACGCCGCTCTCGCGCACCACGTTGCCCAGCGTGCACGCCGCGCCCATGGCCGCGATCATCGGCGCGGAGGTGAGCTCGAGCTTGGCGAGGGCCGCGTGCTGTGCCTGCTGCCAGCTGGGTACCTTGGGCACGAGCGTGACCGCCGTGAGCCAGTGCCAGCGCCGCAGCTGCTCGCCATCAGCCACGCCGATCGATGCCGCGCGCGGGCCGGCGGCCGTCGGCGCCGTCCGCACCTGCTCGCACACTCTGCGTGCCTCGCGGAGCACGGCGTGGCCGCCGGCGGTGTCGATCTCGACGTCGATGCCAAAGTATGAGCAGAGCGCCCGTAGCTCGCTCGGCACGCTCGGTTGCGCCGTGCCGGGCGTTACGGCCGGCGTGCGGTGCTCGCTGTCGCGCTCGCGCCTCTCGAGAGCCTCACCCGGGGCGAGCACCTTGACGATGCGTGCCTGGTGCGCAGTCACCGCGAGCTGGAGGCGTGTGAGGATGGTGGCGACACATTGCTCGGTGTCCGTGGAGGCGTTTGGCATCGTGACTACGAAGCGTTTCAATGGCTCTCGAAGTCGTTGACGGGCTCGAAGCTGTTCGCACCCATGAATTCCACACAAAGGTTTGTTTCTCATTCACACACACCAACACGACGCCCCAAAGACATACGTTCGCAACACCTATCACGTACAAGTTCGCACATCGTACACTTGCACTCAGTTCACGCCCGACGCTAGTTCGCCTCCGGCGTCGGGCCAGGCGACGAGTCGATCCGTATGTGAACCGTACTGTACCAAACGCACGGGATCGGGACGTCAAAGTATCTCTGTGGTTCTGTACTTGAAGCATATGCGCTGGTACGATGCACGCTTGCTCGTGTTTTGTGGTTGGGCAGCGCGGGTAACCGACTCAAGCAAGCAAGCTATTTACATGTCGTCGTAACGTCGAAACACACAAGTACCTAAACCAGCGCAAACGAATACCCCTGTAGCTGCTTGCTTGCTTATTGCTTGTAACCGACGACCGACCCTGCGACCGGATTCGCTACAACGGTCCCAGAATAACGAGCATGCCTAAAGGAGCTAATTTGCGGCGTCATCATTCATCTCGAATCTGGCGGCTGTACATCCGGCGGCGCTTTGGGTGGTGGGTCTCCACCTAGGCAACGTGCTTCGCTTTCGATCTCCTCGGCGCCCGCCGCGATCCGCCGCGGTGTTCACCGCCGCCACACCCATGGGCAACACCATGTGCGGGTCCGGCAAGCGCACGATCGAGGCGGTCGACGTCACGGCAGTCCACGTAGTCGACCGGCGTGGGCCAGTGCCTCAGCCAAGCCGCTGCGCCCGGCAGCCCTCCTTCCACACGGATGTGATGGACGGCCAGCCGGCGCACGTGACGTCGCTCATCCATGAGCACAGTATAGGCTCGCTCGAGGTCAAGTATGACCTATCGAGCCGTGTGGTGCTTGGCCGCGGCACCTGCGGCGCGGTCCGTGCCGTGCGCAACCGGATGACGAACGAGCTCTTCGCGATGAAGACGGTCAAGGTCACCGACCTGGGCAGCTGGGAGGACGTGCGCAACGAGATCGAGATGCAGAAGAAGCTCGACCACCCGAACATCTGCAAGATCATCGAGTCATTCGAGGATTTGAACAAGAGCGAGGTGTACATCATCATGGAGCTGTGCACCGGCGGATCGCTCGTCTCGCGCATGACCACGCACCGCCATGGGTACGGCGAATCGCTCGCGGCGACCTTCGTGGAGAAGATGCTCTCGGCGGTGCTGTACTGCCACCACCACGGTGTCGTGCACCGCGACATCAAGCTCGACAACATGATCTACGAGGATGAGCGCGAGGAGGCCGAGCTCAAGCTCATCGACTTTGGATTTGCCAAGGCGGTCAAGCCCGGTGACGAGGTGATGTTCGACCACATTGGCACGCCGTCGTACATGGCGCCCGAGCTGTGGACGGAGCGGCAGCTGCCCTACGACTCGTCAGTCGATATGTGGGCGCTCGGTGTCGCCACTTACATGCTCCTTAGCGGCCAGCGCCCCTTCCACCACGAGGACGCGGACGAGAAGGCTCGGATGATCAGCGAGGACCCCCTGTGCTTTCCCAACGAGCACTGGGGGCACATCTCGCCCGACGCGCGCGACTTTTGCGCCGCACTCATGCGCAAGAACCCCCAGGATCGCCTGGGCGCGTCCGAGGCCGTCAAGCACCGGTGGATCACGACAATGTCCAAGCTGCACCAGGGCGACGAGCCCGCCGTCGCGCTCGACAAGCACCAGGACGCGGTGGACTCGATGCTCGACTTCGCCGAGGCCGACGATTTGAAGAGACTGGCCCTCGAGGTCATCGCCTTCTCGACGCCGCCCTGCAAGCTCGAGGATCTGCGCAAGCTCTTCCAGTCGATGGATACGGACGACTCAGGCACACTCTCGTTTGACGAGTTCCGCGCCGCGTGGGCGCACCACCCCGAGATCTCCCTCGAGCAGCTGCACGAGCTCTTTGACAAGATCGACTTGGCGCACAACGGCGAGGTCAACTACACCGATTTCCTCGCGGCGACGGTCTCGTCCCAGAAGAATATTTGCTTCCCCTCCTCGATCAATATGGCGTTCAACTCTCTGGACAAGGATGGCGATGGCTACATCACGAGGAAGGACCTGCACATGGCCCTCGAGGGCATCGGCGAGGCGTCGCTCGATAAGTACCTCGCGCACGCCGACGCCGAGGGGCGCGTCTCCTTGGACGCGTTCAACGAATACACCTCGTCCGCGTCGGAGACGAACGACACGTCCGTTCACGGGGGAGGTTACAGCGGCCCCCCCACGGTGGGCATGTCGCGATCCGTGTCCGGAGCGAGCCTGCCGCGGTCCGTGTCCGGAACGAGTTTACGCAGTAATGCGTCGCACAATTAGGATGCCGACGAGTTGTGCAGCAGCAGTCATGCAGCAGCGCTGCCTGCCGTGGTCGAGTGATCAGCGGAGGCCGGAGCGACTTCCTCCCGCATAACCAACCGGGGAATACATACTCGACAGGGCGGTGCGACGGCCCAGGCCGGACGGTCGAGGTTTCACGCGGTTAGCAAACACCTCCAACAGTGACTCGTGTGCGGTGTGTACAAGGGCGAAAGAGCCCGTCGAGAGTGACCCCTCCGGACGGAGCGAGAGGCGACGACAGCCGCGGTTAGCGCATAGGTGGATCTTCTAGGCGATCCGATCGCGTCGACGTCGAGGAACGTGTACTCATTTACATTCCGGACCGCGTCGTCCGATAGCGTTCAAATATCTCTAGTACTCGGATCTCGGTACCCCGGTACGACGCTGCCTCCGGCGCGCGCGACGGAACGTTGGAGTTTGAGACCCGACCGCGCGCGTCCGCGGACCGCGCGACGGCCGCTCGCACCCGCATGCGGCGAGCCCCGACGCACGACGTGTCCATTGGGCACGTCGAGGAGCGACGCGCGCGTATGACCCGACCCTGGGGCCACCTGTCCCACCCGCCTTACATTCGTCCTCACCTTACAATCGTCCTCACCGACCGTAGCCCGAGCGAGCGCCGGCGGACGCCAGGGCGGAGCGCTATAGAGCGCTCCCTGTTTCTAGCGCCCTTTCTTATTATTTTTGCTGCCAGCGGCGGGCCTCGCCTGGCCTGCTGCCGACGTACCGAATGTCGAACCGAATAGATTGTTCGCCGGCGCGCCGTTTCCCATGCCCCCAAAAGGGCCTAAGCCGCCAGCGGCGGGCGGAGCGGCGCCGAACGCCGACGGCAATGCGCCAGCGGCCGCGGGCGCGCTCCCATAGCCGAACGGGGCGGCAGGTGCGGCCGCGGGGGCAGCACCAAATGCGCCCCCAAAGCCGCCCCCTCCGAACGGGTTTGCGCCGGGCGCAGGGGGGAAAAGGCTGCCCCCTGCCGGTGGTGCGCCGCCGAACAGGCCCGCGCCCGCCGCCGCCGGCGGCAGCGCTGCCGGCGCAGGCGCCGGATCTTGCGGCGGGAGCGCGGCTGGCATGGGCGGATCCGCTGGCCTGTACTTGTCGCGCACCTGGCGCCGTCGGGCTTCGTCAAACGGGTCGCGGCCGAGGCCGTTGCGCAGCGTGCGCCGGTGGCCCTCGACGTGCCTGTGCTGCCTGTCCACGTGCGCGGCGGCACGCTCGAGCAGCGTGTTCTGATGGGCCAGCAGCTGCTCGAGCCGGTGAGTCTCCATCGGTGGCGAAGCTTTCGTCATGATCGCGCCGTCCAGATCGTGCAGGGCCTTCTTCAGAGCAGGGACCTCTTGCTCCATGCGCTCGAGCCTCGCGTTGAAGAACTGCGACGGGAAGGCCACCCCCCGTCCAAAGGCGCCCTGCGAGTCGAAACGGGTCGTAAAGTCGCTCTGGGCCGCACGTGCGTCGCGCAGAGTCGCTTCCACGTCGGCTCGGAAGCTATCAAGCTTCGCCTCGTCGAAGCGAAGCTCGGCGGCGGCGATCGCAGTGTCGCGTTCGAGCGCGTCCGCGAGCCGCACGCAGTCAGAGAGTTGGCCGCCGTCCTCCTCGAACTCTCTACCTTTTCTATCCCACTTGTGAATGATCACTTCCAGATCCTTCAGCCACTTTTGGCAAGCCTCGGGCTGCTCATCGAAGTTGGCGTTCAGCCGGATGCCTTTAGGCGCGGCGGCAGCGGCGGGTGCCCCCGCCGCGCCAAAGAGTCCGCCGCCGCCGGCCGGGGCGCCAAATGCGGGAGCCGCGCCGCCGCCGAACAGGCCGCCGGCCGCCGCAGGG
>JWZX01001183.1:0-10989 GCA_001275005.1 Chrysochromulina tobinii
GCGTGTGCGTAACCCACAGAGGCTGCTGCCTCGCACCGATGCCGGCGCGGCTGCGGCGTGCGCCGCAGGAGCTGCGCCCGCCGCCGACCCGCCCGGCTGCGTGTGTGTGCTGTGTGTTTGAGGTCGCGTAAAAGTTTCTAGGGTGGAACGCGCGCGTTTAGCGGTTCACAGACCGTAATCCAGGCAACCTGGTTGTTCCACCGAAGGCGATTAAAGCGGGTCCCCAGCCCTCGCCCCCTGGGCCCATATTACGAGGTCATGAGTGATGAGAAGCGTACCATTAACTATACTGTCTAGAGCGTAATCTTTGACCCCTGTGGTGCCGCATGTTCTTGTGTGGGCGCTCAGAAGCGATGCAGCTCCGCACGTCCTACCTCGTCGAGCGTGATCAATGTCGGGTTCCTCTGCACCGTTCGCCATCGTCTTCCACGGTCACTTCGTCTTAGGCGCTCCAATGTGGCCACGCTGCAAGTGTCGCCCTCGTCCAATCCGTGCGCTGCCTGGTCGTCCTCGCGATCGTCGTCATCTTCAACGCCGATCCGCGCGTTTGCCGTGCGCTCAAGTGTCCGGTTCGTGACGAGCTTGCGCACCGCACTCGACTGCAGCAAGTCAGCGAGCTCACCATCGGTCGCCGTGGCAGCGAGTGCTGCTAGGGTCGAGGACGTCTCCTTTGCCAACACTTTGAGCTTCGCGAATCGCTCCGCCACCGCCATCTCGGGCGCCGCCGCAAAGGGAGTGGCAGCAGGCGACACTTTCATTGGCGACGCCGTGATGGGTCCGGCGCGGAGCGGAAAGGGTGCCTCTAGAACTGGAATGTGGATCGCCTTTGGCAGATGAATGGGCGATGCAGCACCTGTGGGGTGGTCTAGCAATGGCGCACAACCTTTGCTCTCGTCCACCTCAACCTCAGCTGTTTCGTCTCGCTCGTCGGACGCCTCATCATCGGCAGACCCGACCACATCGGCAAGGTCGTGCAGAGCGTTGGCAGCCGCCTTCTCCACCAGCTTCTCCACTGCCTTCTCCTCCGCCACTCGATTCGCCACCGGATCCGCCACTCGGTCCGCTTCCGCCTCCTCGGAGATAGCCACCGATTGCCGCTGCTGGCCACCGATTGCCGCTGATGACCACCGGTTGCCTTGTATGGCACGGCGCTCATCTCCGCCACCGTCGTCATCATCCCACTGCACTCGGGTCGGCGCGTGAATCTTGGAGCTCCTCGAGGGCTCCTCAAGGTCTGCACACGTCTCGCTGGCAGCGGCTACCTTTTGGTAACGGCCGCCCTTTGCACCACCACTCAAGTGCCTGGGCGTGCATACCGAGCTAAACCACGAAAGATGGCGCTCCACCTCCTCGTGCTTCATGCCGCCGCCAGAGGCATGGCTCAGGAGGAGGAGCATGCACACACGGCTCAGGATGAGCAGCATGCATGCACACAAGAGTACAATGAGCACCTGCAGCAGGATGGACGTCTCCAGCCGATCCCGATCTGACGGGCCATCAGTGCGAGGCTTGCCAACACCCTTGCCGGGGCCATGGGCCGGATCGTGGCTTGCTCCCAGAGTGGGGTGGTGCTCATGGTGAGGAGGAGGCAAGAACGCTCCCGGCGGAGCCAACGGAGGCCATGCATGTGGCGGGGGCGACAGTGGTTTCGGCGGGGGTGGCGGCGGGGGTGGTGGCGGCGGCGGCGATGGTAGTGGCGGCGGCGATGGTGGCGGCGGCAGGAGTGGTGTTGGCGGGGGGGCTGGAAATGGCGGCCGCATAGGATGCGGTTGTGAAGGCATGGGCGAGGGTGCCTTAGGCCGAGGCGGCGGCCGTGGAGGCGGCGGCGGAAGTGACGGCGGCGGCGGCAGCGGCGGCGACAGCGGCGGGGGCGGCGGCATCGCTCGGTGGCAAATTATAGACTGCTGGTCGATGCGGCGTGTCGCTGATGAACCATCATCCATCCACGAATCGTAGATCCAGCATTCTACCGACGTGTAGAGGGACAGACCGACGCAATTACCACACGCGGCCAGGCACTCGGACATCAGCACCGGCTTAACCAGCGAGCCGACAATGGCCTTGCGTGCGCATGGGGCATCCGCATTCAACGCACATGATAGGTAGCCGTTAAATTGGTGGGCGAAGCCGGACGGGCAGGGGTTTGGCGGTGGCGGCCGCCCAGGAGGCGGTGGCGGCCTGAACGGCGTGTGTAGCGGCAGCGGCAGGCGTGGCGATGAGGGCACGGGCGGTGGGCGGAGCGGCGGCAGGCACGGAGGCGATGGTGGCGGCGGCGATGGGCACGGAGGCGGTGGTGGTGGCGGCGGAGGCATCTGCAGCTTGGATGGGTGTGGCGGTGGGTTGCGTGGAGGGAGTGTGGGCGTGTCTCCTGACCATGGCGCCTCGCACCACACCGGCGCACGACCGACGGCAGCATCGATGGCGCACTCCGTGCATGCCTTCTCCGAGCCATTGCACTCAGCCATCGCGGAGAACCAGCCGCGGCATCGATTGCAGTCGCGAGCGTGTACATAGTCCGGCCTCGAGCAGCACGTGCCTGCATCGGCACCGGTGAGAACGGGCCTAACAGCGAAGAAGCGCGATGTATCCACCGGCGCTTGTGCTGGGAGCGCTCGTGCTGCAAATGTCCGCGACGCTACAGCATCCATTTGTGTGACCTCGTGGCGGCGGGCGCATGAATAAGGACACCCACCGTTGCAACCCAAATTGAGACAAGACCGCACTCTCATTAATTGGGTGAGACGCATGCTATTTGGTGGCGTTCATGCTTGTTCTTGTGAGTTTCGAAACGACACCACCCTAGCGCGCGCGCCTGGAGTGGGAGAGGGATTCTTTCTGGATACACTCACTATCTCCACCATCTGTTTCAAATCCAGTGTGGAAAGCAGCGGCGGCCGCTCCGATGTACGAATCCCACGCCGGCCAAATCTGCGCCCTTGGTAGGTATTGGTAGTATTGGTAGGATGCTGGTAGCACAACACGCACACGCGGTGCCAGCTGTAAACAGTCCGTTTTCCTCTAAGCACGAGCGGCAGCAGCTATGCAGAAGTAGACAGCAGGAGCGGCAGCAGGAGCCCAGAAGTAGGAAGCAGGAGCGGCAGCAGGAGCGGCATCAGCAGGAGCGGCATCCAAGGGTTGAGGAACAAGTATGCCGGTACTCGTGGCATGTGCGCGCCCTCGAGCTTCCAGTGCTTCGCGTGTCTTCTGGATAATTTTGTCCTTCAGAAGCCGTTCAATCGCCTCAAGCTTGGACTCCAGGGCATCGAAACGAGCGGCCTTACGAGCGGCCTCCCTCTCTTGCGAGCTGCGCGGCTTGGACTCTGCCTTCATCTCCGCCACGCGCAGCTCCAGGCCACTGTCCATGACGGCTAATTCTCGGTTTACTTCACGCCGATTCCTCGATCTCCAATTGGCGCTGTTGCCTACAGCACCTTCCATGGCACGTTGAGAGGCACACGCTTGGGAGAGAAATAAACCATCCCCTACATGTAGATTTGCGGCGTGGGAGGCACCCACGAGACGACGGTGTGCATGGCGCGATTCAATTTCCTTTGCTAGCTGCTTTGCGTAGAGGGGGCGAAGACGGCCGCGAAACTCCCCACCCGCAGCAAAGACCCTAGTCTCCGCTTCGCGCACGAATGCGCGACGAATGGTCCACTTGATCTTCACCATGCGGAAGCGGGCCTTGAACTCGGGGTACCTGTCGATCGTTTCGATTAGCGCCCGAGCATCGATCGTGTAGACGCACAAGTAGGTCGCGCTGAGGGCGGTCAGATCAAGCCACAGATCAGGTGGCAGCACAACATCATCACCCCACACGTCGAAGGCGCGCTTCATCCTGCCACCCCAAAACGCCCGCCCGCTTTGGACGATGTACATGAATCCAGGAGGGCAGAGCTCACGCGGCGGAAAGACGAGAGTCTTCAGGCAGACCACCAGGTCCATGATCAGTGCGTCAGGCACCGTCAACAGGTCGTTGAAGTACCAGACCATGCGCACCCATCGGGAGTTGATCAACGAAGAGACTTCGAGCTGCATCGAGGGCGTTAGTTTTGAGATGACCCTCTTCCACACCTCGCCGTCATCGAGCTTTCGTGCCTCGAAGAGGTACTCACGCAGTCGGTATTGAGTCTCCGGAGGAATGCGATCCTGCGCCATGAAGGTGTTGAGATTAGAGAGCTCCTCCATAAACCTCTGGTCCTCCGGACTGTTCCGCACCACTTCCGTCATGACGCCGATCACATAGCCCCAGAGCGCGCAGGAGGTCATGATGATGGTTATGCAGACCCACTGTTCCGTGACGTTGAACTCCTCCGCAAAGACGTCACCGTAGCCAACTGACGAGGTCGTCATGCACGCATAGTACAGCGACCATGCGTACATTACGAACGGATCGGCACAATGGTAGCCCCCCTCGCACACGTCGTCGCGGCAATCTCCCGCCGTGCACAGCTGGCTGCTTTTGCAGGTGTCGACACCTGCTTCCACCAAGCTCCGGTTGTTGGTCTCCCACGCCCCGCAGTAGCCCTTTTGGATTGGCCATGATTTCAGCGGGTTGAAAGATGCCTGCAGCGCCCAGATGCATGCAATCCAGTGGCACGCGATGAGGTTCACGGCGACTATCTGGAAAAGGGAGAGTTGCGCGTAGTTGATGGCCATGCTCATTTCCCACTTCTTGAAGATTCGTGAGCCGCGAGCGAGACGGACGAGCTTTGCAAGGCGCAGCACGCGGACTATGCGCAGGACCATGAGGCCTTGCGTGTCCTCGCCCCCAACGATGTCGAAGAGGCTTGTGAGGATAGAGAACACGTCGAGGTAGAACCAGGAACTACGCACGTAATGGAGAGCGATGGCTTTTGGATCGGTGATCCATGCGACACCTTTGGTGGGATGAACGCTCTTGTAAGCAGTTCGAAACTGAAAGAGGACATCTATGATGAAGATGATATCGACGGCACGATTGCAGAGGAAAAGCGTGTCACTCCATTGCTCGCTCGGACTGGGTGGCGCGAGGAAAGCTACATCATAAGGCGTGACGATCGCAGTGTAGATTAGGGCAATGCAGGGGACGAGATCCCAGTACTGTGCCCATGTGCCGCCCTTTTGTGGGTTCTGCGCGGCAAAACAAGGACGAATCGAAGTGAGGCACACATCTGACAGGCAGCAGTATAGCAGCAAAAACAAACGGAGAGCGCGCTTACAATGACCCACATAGCTTGCAAAATTTGGCTCGATGTCTTCGGTTTGGGCGCGTCTCGGAAGGAGTTTGTAAACCTCTGCACCTTCGTATCAGTCGGTTGTCTTGGCTCATCGTGCGACATGCCCATCTTGAGTTCGAAGGCGCTTCACAAAACCAAAAGGACGGAACACTTTTTGACGAATTCGTGATGATGAATACTGAAGTTTAGGATGCATGCAGCAACTTTGCGTCCTCCCAAATCCAGAATCATGCAGAATTCCTCGGAGCTAGGAAGGTCCCACACACCAACCCAACGAAACGCTCGAGGGCCGAGCAGGGAGCGAAGGGGGCTCTCGCTCTGGTCCGTGCGATTTTCGTACCCAGGTGTTTAACAGGTGCCCCTCGAGCAGAGTGAGAGAGGGAGAGAGAAGAGCGCGATCGAGAGAAGAGTGTTCCTGAAAGCGAACCTAAACTCGACACACGGAGACACACTTCTCCCCCGTATGACGTAACACATGATATGACATTTTAACAACGATACACACGATCTTGCATGCCACCACCTGATTTTGAACTCAGTGCTGATTGACCCAAAAGGGTAGGGGGAGGTATTCTTTCTGGATTCACACACTATCCCCATCACCTGATTTTGAACTCAGTGAGCACCAGCGCGCGCCTTCTTAAGCCTTCATTTCGCCCATTCGCCGACTGCTTTTGAGCAGGCACGGTGAGGCGCTCAAATGAGCAGGAGGCGGCAAAGGTCGGGTTCGCAGGGGGCTGCCGCTTCTAAGTCGGCCGTGGGGTTCGTCGGCTCCAGGGACCGGGGACGTTGTCGCGGTCTGGATCCCCTGCGCGATTGATTTATCAATTGTGATTTATCTACATATCTAGCACCAGTACTTCTACATCCACGGCTCATCGAGGCGCGCCGGAGCGGCGCCGAGCGGATCAGCGGCGGACTCAGTCCTCGGCCCCGGATTCGGTCGTCGCGCGGGGTCGTGCGTGCGCGTGCGTTGGTGGGTTGGGATGGTTGTGAGGTGTTCATCTGTGATCCACGTGTGCCCGTGTCCCACGTGTGTGTCCCGGCTCCCCTCGGAACGGTTTTCATACGTGTATTGAACACGTAACACTTCGCGCCTCCCACGTTGTGTCTCCACGGGACCTATTGCTGTGCGTCTTGCCGGGATGGCAATTTAACGTGAACGTGAACGTGAACACGTAACGGCTTTCGGCCTGTGGCCGACTTTCGGTGCCGCTTTCGGGACGCGGTCCCAAACGCAAGTCGCAAGGGAATTTGCACAAACCCATACAACACAGCCCTCTGCTCGACGGACCAGGTCTCGCATGCCTGAAGCAGCACCAAGCACTGAAGGCCCGTCGGATGCACGCATCACGGGCACAGCAGCCGGTATGAAGCTGAGTCTCGACTTGAACTGCGGCGCCATGCTTGGCGAGGGTACAAGCGGCGCTGTATACGCGGTCGATTCTTTGTGCGACGGGCGGCAGTATGCACTGAAGGTGAAGAAAAAAGGAAGCGCAGGAGCCGCCGCGCTTGCCGAATGCCAACTGCACGCAGCACTGCCACAGTGCGAAGCCATCGTTCAGTACTGTTTTGCGTGGACGACGCCGTCCAACGTCTACGTCCTCATGGAGCGCATGGCTACTGAGCTGTGGCAGGCTGTGCTGCAGCCACCAACGAGCAGCGCCGCGCTCTCCGAGAGGCTTCAGTGGTCCAAGGACGTATTGAGCGCGGTCGCGTGCCTGCATAGCATCAAGGTGGCGCACCGAGATGTCAACCCTTGGAACCTCTTTGTGAGCTTCGGCCATACGGGCCGCCGTTGCAAGCTGGGCGACCTAGGGCTCGCGGCACGCCTGCCAAAGTCGGGGCGCTTTGCGGGGCGGCACGAGCCCGGGGCACCATCGCTTGACGAGAGTGCCATCGACAGCTTGTACAGCGCCCCTGAGCTTGGCGCCGATGCCGAGGCCGGCGGCTATAGTCTCCCTGCGGACGTGTTCTCGACTGGTGTGGTGTTGGTGGCGATCTGGCATTCTGCAGTCGTCTTTGACGCTTCGGAGGACGATGTCACCGACACGACGGAGGCCGTGCGCCGGTCGGGCGAATTGCCTTGGATTGTGCCCTGCCGGATCGCTCGACTCGTGCGCCGTCTTACCTCTCACTACCCAGAGCAAAGGCCCAGTGCTGGCGAGGCAGCGGCGGTGCTCATGGCGATGGCCTCGGCGCACGACGCTATAGCCGCAGTCGCCGAGGAGGTAGATGCGCCAGCGGGGGCGTCAAGCGTGCGTCCGCCGCACCCACGGCCGTGGAAGCTGCCATGGCCGTCGTGGCGTCGGCGGCGCGGGACTGGTACGGCGAGGAGACCGGTGCAGCTTTCGGTCAAGGTTTAGTGTACAAACATGTACAAACATGTACAAACATGTACAAACATAGTCGTGCATACGTGGGCAAAAATACGCTTTCCGTCTTTCTAAAGTAGAAGCGCGACAATCGACCACCGACCCAAATGCGTATTTTGAGCACCGAGCACGAATTTCACACTGTCGGATTCTGGTTCCAATCGGTCGTCGAGCGAATTTTTTTCCATGCTCTCGCGAGTCGGCCTTTGCGCTGCTCGTCGACCCATTTTTCACGTCAGCCGTCGCGCCTGGCGCGAAACCGAGCCGACCGAGGCACCATGCCCTGGGAGGCACGTCCCTTGCCCCATCGCCAGTGCATTCCTTCGAGCTCGCGAATAGGCAGGATGATTCTAAACGCCCACGCTTGCCTGTGTGTTTCAGTTGTGAGTGCCGATGAAGCTGTGCCTTCCCAAGGACCTCAAGGTCGGCGATCGCGTGCAGGCGCAAGGCCATGCAGCCTGCGGTCTGGACCCGTGCATCAACGAGGTTGGCGTATGCATGCGGTGCTTGTGGAAGGTGAAGGAGGCTTGCGACGCTGCCGTTCGCCGCACCGCGGTGCTGAACTCGCTCCTCAGCCACGTCGACCCAGGTCCGCGCGTCAAGGGCTTCGAGGGCATCGCGCCGCTCATGTGCCCGTGCTGCGTCGAGGACGTGACGGGCACAGAAGGTCCCGCCCTCGCAGGGAACGTACCTACCTCGCAGCTGCTGCCTCTGTGCCTCATGATGCGGACGATCTGTGTCTAGGTGGGCTGCGTCCCCTCCGTTGCGCGCACGCCTTTTCCCGTGATCAGGTCGTGTGTCAAAATTAGTGAATTGAATTTTAACACTCCGAGACGCCATCAACTCGCTGCACAGACCTATCATACGCTCAGACCTATCATCGGCGATACCCATAGCAAAGCATCAGTCGCCGAGCCGCTTCTTGCGGTGGTTGTACGGCGGTTGCCCTTCTCGAAGATCGGGTCGTCGAAGTGGTCGCCCGGGCCGCTGCCTTCGTCTCCTCTGCCGCCTTGGTCGCCGCCGCCTCCGCGCCGTCGCCGCCTCCGGCGCCGCTGCGAATGCTGAGATGCAGCTGGCGGGGCGACGGTGGAGACGACGGCGGCATCGAACCTGTGCACCGACGCGCCCGATGGCGCGCCCCCCTCGGGGAACGCAAAGATGCGCTCAACACCGTCGCGTTACGACGGTGTCGAGCACAGGTTAGCTTCCGTCGCCGCCGCCGCCGCCGCCACCGCATTGCCGTGCGCGGTAAAGACCTGCAACCTGGTGGAAGGCAAGGGCAAGCTGGTTTGAGTTGGCGGGACACAAGGCATGAGAAGCATGGGCGTGGCTTCAAGTTCTATCAGCACATGCTGAAGGTGCGTCATGAATTGAAGGTAAGGTCCATCGCACCGGTGATTCGACTCCTCTACTGCATCCATTGTTCCAATCACGCATCCCTGAGCTCAGTTTTGGTCGTACACGAGTGGCCATCCATGAGAATCTGGATGCGGTGCACTCGGGATATCCTATGTTCGCAGCCGGAGCAGCTGATCAGCCGCCAAATTCGTGCCAGGACGGTCCGGGACGAGCCAGCATGGGACCGGGACAGGCTCCATTCGGGTTTTTCGTTAGTGACGCTTTCCTCACTTTCTCTCTGACAGTGTGCGCGGGGCGCCTTAACCGCCTAATCTCTAATCATTTAATCGCTTTTAAAGCCGTTTTCCGTTGCTCTTGCAACATATCTAGAATATGCGATTCATGCAATGTTAAGTTTCGCTGTGTTTACCGAGGGGCCGGGTTTTTAGCTTGCAGCCAATGCAGGCTCCTCTTTCGGCTTGCGCGCCTTGGCACAGTGCTCCGGGTTGAGTTGCGCGAACGTCGAGCTCAAAAAGGAGCCGACGTGCGTCATGAAGGGGATCGCGCCCTCTACGGCGCGATTCACGCCCTTCCGGTCGTTCGTGACGAGCTGGCGGAGGGCACGCATGAGGACACGCTCGAAAGAGTGGACATTGTGGTTGGTCTTGCACGAGAGCTCGATGTACTTGATCGTGATGCAAGGGCACGCCATGATACGCTCCCAGATCTCAGTCGGTGGCATACAGCCGGCGTCGAAATAGGGCGTGTTGAGCAGCGCATAGATGGCGTGGAGCAGCGCCGCCTCGCCCATATGGACGGACATGCCACGAATGGGATCGAGAGCCGCGTGCAGCTTCTCGACGAGCAGGTACTCTTGCTCGCTCATCCCGGTCTCCTGCGTGAAGCGCGAGACGCTACCGGCGACGCTGAAAAATGCGCTCATTTTGGCGGCAGCTTCGGTTGCCTTGTGCGTTTTGATCACGTCGTCGCAGAGCTTTCGAAGGACCGTGTCGACGCGCTGGCGGCGCATCTGGCTGAGGAGGAGGCCACTCGCGATTCCATGCTCGAGCAGCCGCCACACGGACCGCATGTCCACCTCGTCGTGCCGCCGGCCTCGGCTCCAACGGTCACACTTGTTACCTACGAGCATGATGATGATCGGGCACGGCTGCCTCCGCATCCGGTCAAACTTGACGCGCGTGAGGAGCTTCTCGCATAGACGTTCGGCGGCGTGAAGCGAGTGTGGATCGGCCAAATCGAGAACGACTACAAACCCGTGCATCCCCGACGGCACGCTCAGGGCGCTGGTCACACCCGCATCGTTGATCGCGGGGCGCATCGCATCCCGCCGCTGCTGCTCGAGCACCGACTCTGACAACGGGTGCCGCTTTGGCGGATCGGGTAGTCGTGAGTTCGCAGGCGGGAGGTTGGCCAGCAGGTTCAGGTCGGCTGCCTCCAACGCGAGACGCTTGGTGTGCTCGTCGGCCATGGCAGCAGACGGTGTTTTCCCCCACTGCTCCGTTGGATCTTCCATCTCGTCGTCCACGGCGCCCAAGGGGCCACCTAACGAGCTGCCCCGGCCTTCGGCTGCGCTTGCATTCGTTCGGGCAACATCCTTCCAGAGATTCGCCAGGCACCGGTCGATGAGCACGTCTGGTCCGCTATCCCCGAGCTGATCCTCGATCTGCAGCAGCACCTGCCGCGATGCGCCCTTGGCAGAGGCGGCGGTGAAGGGCGCCGGCATGGTGATTGCCATAACGTGCCGCCCATCCAACTTATTGCCCATGAACTGCTCATTGAGCGTTGGCATGTTGTCGAAGCGGTGCGAGACCATCCGCTTGATCAAAGATGACTTGCCCACCCCCGATTGGCCTAGTATCGCCACGCCGAAGACGTTTCTATCCATGATGCCCCGGCCCTTTCCCAAGCGACTTCGAGCGCGATCCTCGCTCGTCGTCCGAGAGCCCTGTTTTGGGCTTACTTGTTAACAGTGAAACGAGACACAGAGAAGAACTGCAACCAAATCTCTTGGAATCTCAGGAGCTAAAGCGGTGAGA
>JWZX01001185.1:0-25258 GCA_001275005.1 Chrysochromulina tobinii
CGCATGGACCCATCAGAAATCCCAGGGATTGACATACGAAAACAGGGAGTTTTCTGCCCAAATGAACCCCACCCCGGTTTACCGCGCCCCGGGCACCGACCGGAGCGAAACTCCTGGGGCTGGGTCCGGTCCGCCTGGTTGTCCCCGAGCGTCCGCCTATCGACGCCGGCGCGACCCGCGCCGTGCGTTACGTTACGTACCATTTCCATAACGATTACGCGCGCTAACCCGTACCTTATGCGCGACGCTACGCCGAGAGCGCATTGCGAGAGCGCGGACGCAGAGCCCGCGCGGGCGGGGTGTGTTCCTGTCTGTGAGCCTACTGTGTACGGTACCCGGTAACATCACGATCCGCCGCAAATGTCCTTCTCACCTTTGTCCCCCTTGTGTCCCCCAAAGGTGCCTTCCACCGGCGCGAGCACCAGGTTCTCACAACGCACCGAGAGCACGGCCCCACCCTCCTCGAGCTCCACGCCCAGCCGTCGCCCCTCGCCACCACCCGAGGGCGGGTCACGCGCGCTCAGCCTGCCATACTTGCCGTTGTGCTGCGCCGCCTTCGTCAAGCCGAAGATCGAGACGCGCGCGCCAGGGTGCCATCCAGGCTCGGCATCGGCATCGGCCGCCGACGCCGCCGACGGTCCCGCTGGCATAGGCGCCATGTTGGGCGCTCCGCGCGTCGCGCGGACAAAGTCGGCGATCTGCGGCGCGAGCGCGCGCCCAAAGGCCTCGTAGCCGCGCTGGGACAGGTGCAGCCCGTCGGGTTCCCACAGCCCATTCGTGCCGCTGTACGGCACGAGAGCGGACGCGTCGACGAAGTGCACCTGGTGGGCGGGTTGCTTCGCGGCCCAAGCCCGGATGGCCTCGTTTGCATCCAAACGCACCCGGAAGGGAGGGCTGCGCGTCTCGAAATAGACCGCACCCTTACTCTCCGGGATGGTCATGGCCACCGAGCGCGCGCCGGCCTCGTGCGCATAAGCATGCAGCGTGGCGAGATTGGACACGGTCCTCTGCGTCGGCATGGGACCGTGGCCATAGTCGGCGAGGTCATTGGTGCCTCCAAGGATGAGCACCACGTCGTACCGATGACGGCGCAGCTGCGTGCGGTACCCTGGCCAGGACATCGGGACGACGTCAGTCACGTTCTGTTCATCCGCAGTGTCGAGCATCTGCTGCGTCGTGAAGCCCGAGAGGCCTATGTGGTCGCAGACGACGTCTGAGCCGAGGAGACTTTGGAGCAGCGGCGCCCACGGTGCGAAGGCATGCCCCATGTGGTGATAGCCCGCCGTGAGTGAATCGCCGAAGGCCAGGAGGCGCAGCTTCATGGTCGCCTCACACGCAAAAACTTATAGCGTTCGGGTGTGAATTGCGAGGACCTCTGGTGAATTGGTTTGGATCAAGATTCTACTTGTCCCCCTGCCACCGGGACCTGTGGGCGGGCCGCGGAGCGTGTCAGGTGTCACCCCGCCGGTCGACTCGGCTCCGCGAAAAAGGAGGCGCTACTATTCTGCAGCTGCATGGGCAGCTTTGTTCGCTTATTAAAGCGCATCGAGAGCATGTTCGTCTTCTGGTCAAAATCCAGCGTGATCTCGCCCTCTCGAATCTGCTGCTGCACGCGCTTATCGAAGACGAAGGCGCCCTTGGGAAGCTCAATCTCGGCATCGCGAGCACAGCGGATCGCATCATGAGGGAGGCCGTCGTGGAGGCGCGTCCACACGTAGGTCATGCCGGCCGCGCCTTTGATCCGGTGGATCACGATCGCGTTCGATTTCGGCTGCTGGTACAGGCCACCGTTCCGAAAGCAGCCGAGATTTGTAGCTCGCGCGTTGATCCCGACAAAGGAGATGTTGAACCGATGAAGCTGTCGTAACCGCCAGAGCCAGTAGCCGAGCGCGACATCCTCGTTGCTCTCGCGCGTGCGCTGGAACCCACTCGCGTTCGCCGCGCTCGCGAAGGCGGCCACGTCGGCCGAGCTGCCGAGCGCCTGGACCAAAGGTCGAGAGAGCAACTGAAAGGCGCCGAGCGGGAACGGAAAGGGCGGCACCATGCCGCGCGCCGCGCAGCCCCGCGCCTTCCAAGGCCGTACTGAGTCCTGCCACGACCAGCCGCACATGCGGAACGTGCTCGGGTTGTAGCCCGCGTGGGCCAGCGGCGCATAGCACAGGTGCGGCGTGTCGGCGGAGGCCCGCGCGAGATCGCGGAGCAGATTGGGCACGTGCACTGCGCACACGCTCACATGCGCGCGCGCAACGGCGTGCGTGAGAATAGGCTTCAGTAAAGGGCGTATGGGGCGGCGGCGGGGATACGGCTACGCTCTCATTGCGCGGACCGTAAGTGTCATCGTCAACCTTGACGGCGTGAGTCAGCCAGTGAATCGCACTCGACGCTGCGCGCCACCATGCAAATACCTTTGACATGGTGAGCATGCGAGGCTCCTCGACATCGAGCCAGAGAACGTCAGTTGCGTCAAAAGATTTTCGCTCGCGCTTCGTTAGGCCACGTTCTCCCAGCGCGAAGCACACAAGCAGCTCTTCGCCCACGCCCGGATATCGCATCCATGAATTGCGTATGGCATTGCGCCGCTTTGTACCAGGCGCGCGTGGTCCGGATAGCACTCCGGCTAGCACACGCAGCGCAGAGGGCGGACTTTGCGTGGTCAGCGAGCTTGACGAGGACGCAACCGCTCCACAGGACAGGCAGCGGCAAGAGAAAGCGTCGATCGCCATCGAAACCGTGAAGTGCCACAAGAGCTGTGAACGCGTATCGCTTCCGAACCACGACACTATGCAATCTTTACGGCCCTTAGTTCTGTTTACTTGACGACTTTGGCGTGTTTCACGTGTTTTGGCGAACTCGCGATCGCGAAATGGGCGCAGGCTGCTCGTGTCGGCGAGAGCGACGCGATGTGGACAATGTGCGCAGGGTGGAGGAGAGGACCGTCGAGACCATCGAGAGGAAGGCGGGCTCTATGACGCTGGCGCGCGTCAACCAGTACCGTATGGAGCAGGTGCTGGGCAAGGGCTCCTTTGGCGCCGTGTACAGAGCGAGCGACATGGCGCGCAGGGATGCGGTTGCGGTCAAGGTCATGGACAAGGCGGAGCTACGCAAGAAGATGAAGCAGCTCGGCAATAAGCCTCAGGAGCTCATGCCACAGGGCACGATCGTCTCGAACTCGATCCTCAAGGAGATCGCCGTGATGAAGCGCGTGCGGCACGCACACTGCGCCTGTCTCTTCGAGGTGATCGACGACCCGCTGGGCGACCGCATCTTCCTCGTGATGGAGCTGCTCTTGGGTGGGCAGGTCATGGACGAGCCCAATCTGCCCGCAAATCAGACATTTTTGGAGGAGTGGATGGCGCGTTCAGTATTCCGCAATCTGCTGGATGGGCTTCAGTACCTACACTGCAACGGGATCTTGCACCGCGACATCAAGCCCGAGAACATCGTGTACTCGGAGCGCCCCTCGTTTGGGCGCGGCCATTGGATGGAGAACTTTGACCAGGTCGGCAGCGCCGTCGCGGGCTCCGTGGCGGGCGTGTTGCACGTGGGCACGAGTGTGAGCAAGGGACTGATTCATGTGACGGGAGACGTTCTAGAGGGCGTGGCGTCGACTGTGGCGCACGGCGCAAAGGACGCGTGGCGCGTCTCGTCAAAAGCCTTGCATCATTCGTTGTCGAGCAGCTCCCTTGGCGACCGTTACACTTTGGGCGACCCTTTGTCTAGTGACTCTCCCTCACCGATGCCGGCGACGCCACGATCGTCCATGACACGATCATTTAGGGGCGGCGCCATGAGCGGTGCAGTGGCGCCACGAGCCGGCGTGGCGGCCGCGACGGTGGTCGCCTCCATCAACGGACTGTCGACCGCCGTTGCCCACGCGACAGTACGTTTCGTCAACGCCGCGAGCGGGGCAATCCACGACGCCGTTGACGAAGTCCATCGCGAGGTGTCTTTCGCGGGCGAGGTTGCGGGAGATCTTGTCGACGGTGTCGTGGGGAAGGGGCTGACCCACACTCACTGGGCCCCTCCCGCGAAGCTGCTCGACTTTGGCATCTCGCAGGTTTGCGTGCGTGCATGCGTCGATAGCTTCGCCTCGGCCAAGGAGAAGACGACGCGCTTCCGGAGCAAACGGAGGGTGCTGCGCAGCAGCACCTCGTACTTCAACGACACGCTGGAAAAGGCGACGGGCACGCCGCCCTACTTTGCCCCGGAGATGCTGGTGGGGAAACCTTTTCGAGGCCGGCCGGCGGACGTTTGGGCGGCCGGCGTCACCCTCGCGATGATCACGGGAGGTCGCATGCCTTATTGGGCGGATAACGTCCCCGAGATTTGGCGCCAGATCGAGCGAGATGAGCCCGTCCTGGCCGAGCACCTGTCGCCGCCGCTGCGCGAGCTGCTGCTTCTGATGCTTCGGAAAGATCCTGCGGAGCGCCCGACGCTCGCGGCGCTGCAGGAGCACCCGTGGGTGACCGACAATGGCGCTCTGCCAGTTTCGGAACCACCGGCGACCTTCACGGTGGATGAGGCTGACGTGGCCACCGCCGTCCAACGTGCCTTCGTGGGGCTGACACTCTTCAAGTGTGCTTCCAAGTGGAAACGGCTGCCCGCGCGCAAGCGGGCGGCAAGGGAGGCCGCCAAGAGGCACGGGTTCGTAAGCCATGCCGATTGGGCCCCCGACAAGCCCTTTATCTGCCACGATCCGCCTTCCGCCGCTGCAGAAGCTCTCAGCCGAAGCTCTGTGCAGAAGAAACGAGGCGACCCACCGAATCTGCAGAAGGTGTGAACGAGGCGACCCACCGAATCTGCAGAAGGTGTGAACGAGGCGACCCACCGAATCTGCAGAAGGTGTGAACGAGGCGACCCACCGATTCGATTCTGCAGAAGGTGTGAGCTGTTTCAACTATCACTACTTACGAGTGACCGCGCTCGTGCATCGAGACTCGCGCGGCGCGCTGTATGTAGCGCCGCCTGTCAGGCCGTATGTAGCGCTGTATGTAGCGCTGTATGTAGCGCCGCTTGTCGGGCCTGCCCCGGACGGGACGTATATACTCGCCCGGCGCTGGGGCCAGCACGGCGCGGCCCTCGGCGCACCGTCCCAGTCAGACCCGCAGCCCGATGCCCGTTCCTCGGCGCGGACGTGAACACGTGATTTGTGGATCCGATGATCCATGATCGTCGATTGTGCGTTCCGCTCGCCGGCTCGGTTATGTCCCGGATAACTGTGCACTCGGACTCGCGCCGGTGCGCACTCTGACTCTCGGGTCTCGGCGCTGGTCCGACACGTCCGCGCTGACGGTCGTGAGCCATGCGGTACGAGCTCTGACGGCTGGCCGCACCGGCACAGCAGAGAGGGATGGCGCACAGTCTATTTTTAGCCAACCTACACGACCAATTGCCTACAACGCTACTACCCACCACCCCTGTACCCCAGTCGCGGCGCCCGTGTTCGTGTTGCAATTTCACAGCTACTCAAAGTTGAAGTTAATTGAAGAGCTGTGAGTTCAATTGTGTGAGTTGCATTCTCATCAGAATCGGATTCTCACACATACGGCTCGTCGCAATAGTTGTAGCAGCTGTGAGTTTAAAACTCGCAGCTCGACAAGTTGTCGAGCTGCGAGCGTTTACACTCACAGCTGCTAAATGTTGCGACGAGCTGTGAGAATGCAACTCACAGCTGCTTGAAAAGTTGGAGCCTCTTTCACAGCTCCTTACAAAATGTAGGAACACCCTTTACCCGCACAGAGTCCTCAACGCCGCCAGCGCGCGCATGCTCCGCGTCTCATATGGGGTCATGTAAGGTGTGTGTATTCTGAGCGGGCAGTAACAGTGCCGTAGCACCGGCTGTCGCGTCTGTCGTGTTAACGTTCACAAACGGGACACACGGGACACATCCGTTACTGTTCGACTGTCTCGAGGTAATGTATTTTTGAACCGTCAGTAAGTTCAATAGGATGGAAGTTGAGAATTCGTCAACACATGAAGAGCCGCAGCCGCTCGCTCGCTCTCCCTCAAGGGACTCGGGATGTTGCGGTGGCACTTCGTGCTCGTCCTTCTGCCGACATGCAGCGCCATCGTGTTTATGCCGCCTCCGAGTTCACGGGATGCATTCGCCAAGGTGCAACGGCGGGCGCCTCGTTCCGCCCAAGTGGTTGCACTTCAGCTTTCAAGGCCGGCTGAGGCTCCCGAATCTGCCAACTACCAAGTGCCTGAAGACGACTCGACCCGCATGGCTGTGTGGAATCGGCGCTTCCCAATCCAGTGGCGAGTCCTAAGTTTGCTGGTGCTTCAGAATTCGGTCACAACCTGTCTTGTCCGGCGAACGAGGCAACCGCACGCAGACGGGTCGATCCTGTATCTTGGCGGCGCGGCCGTGCTGGTGAGCGAGGTTCTCAAGCTGCTTGTTTGCTTGGTCGCGGTGGCGAGATCAGCCGGTGGCCTCAGAGGCCTTGCTCGCGAGCTGCGCTATACATTCAGCCGTGTCGGCGACACAGCACGCATGGGCGTGACCGCGCTCTCGTACGGGCTGCAAAACCAACTCTACTACGTGGCGCTGAGCCACATGTCGGCCACCTCGTACCAGCTGTGGTCGCAGACCAAGATCCTCTTCACCGCACTTTTCTTCGTCAACCTGCTCGGGCAGCAGCTCCGGCCGCGCCAGTGGCTTGCTCTCGGGCTCCTGGCTGCGGGTGTCGGTCTGGTTCAGCTCGCAGATGCAGCCGGCGCCGCGGCGGCGGGTGGCGCGGCGACGTCCGTTGCAGCAGCGAGTGGCTTGGCGATTGGGATCGCGGCGGTGCTGACCTCGAGCATTTTGAGCGGCTTCGCCAGCGTGTACCTCGAAAAGGCGCTCAAGCAAGCTCAGTGCGAGATAGATGCAGAGGGTTGCGACGTCCAAGGGGCAAGGCGGGAGCCCATGTCGCTGTGGCTGCGCAATGTGCAACTGGGCGCCTTTGCGATCCCACAGGCGGCGCTGCTACTGCTCGCCTCGCCGTCCTCGCGAGCGGTGCTGCGCACCCACGGCGTGCTTGCCGGCTTCACTCCGGTCGTGTGGCTCGCCACAGCGCTAACCGCGATCGGAGGGCTTCTAGTGGCGACAGTCGTTAAGCATACGAACACCGTATTGAAGACGTACGCGACGGCGACGGCGATCTTGGTCACGTGCATCGCCACTGCGATCGCTACGCGCGCGCCGCCGTCGCCAGGCTTCGTACTTGGGCTCGGCACGGTGCTCTTCTCGATGGGCCTCTACAACGGCGTGAGCTGCAAGGCGGTCTTGCGGAAATGGCTCTCGCGACGGCGGAAAGATTCTGGAAGCAAAGCGACATGAGTTGTGTGCTTTGCCACAGAGTATGGATATGTTCGATTTCGCAATGAGGACTATTTTTGTATTGTCGATTGTGCGCATGCAAATATCGAACTTCGTAGCCTTCATTATTCGATTATAGCTACTCATTACATGTAGCACGATCGTGCCTCAACCGAACGGTCGGCGAGACCACTCTAGGACGGTCAGTTGTGGCCATCTCAATTGTCGCAAGGCCTTCCGCTCACAAACAGCAAGGATCTACGCTTTGCATCCAAATGCCCATCAAGATCCACGCTGCACATCCAAACGGTCAAGATGCGGTCTTCTTGTGTCGCCAGATTAGCTGTGCTAGCAACATTGTCATCTCCGCATCTTTTCTTGCTACACTCCTGCCCTTCCTTGCCTGGCTTCTTGCTTTCGCATATATCGTCCATCGAGCACAACGAACAACCACATCAGATACTACAGATACGACTGCGCCGACACCTTCGGCCGTGGACGATTCGATCGAATACGCGGATGGCGAGGGTGGCCCTGACGGGTCGTGCTCGGATCAGTCGTGGGTCGATGGGTCAGAGGCGAGTGATGCCGACGAGTTCGCACGTCCGGGTGAAACGTCGAGCAACAACAAAGCTAGCTCCAAGGAACGCAAGCGTGCTGACGTGAGGACGACACGGCGACTCAGGTCCAAGGGAATCATGAAGGTGACGGTTGTAAATGCAAAGAGTTTGATGAAGGAAAAGGTGCCTGCAATCAGCGACAGCAAGTCGGCGCGCAAATGGTTCATGGGTGTGAAGGGCACGGAGTCGGAGACAGGTGCGGAGATGAAGGACATGGCCACAGTTGCGGCCGAGCTGGAGGCCAATAAGCCATGCGAGGAGCTCGACACGGCGCTTGACGTAGTAGACGAAGCTTTGATCGACGCGGTCCTCGTCGCGAGTGGGGAGGCCGTACGGCAGAGTCTCTACCTCGCTGAACGCACCACCATCGCCCAGGATTTTCGCATCGACCCTCGTCACTCCTTCAACCAATCCGGAGGCGGAGGTGCGGCGCACCAGCATCGGATGGCCCAAATTCTGAAATCCAATCGGATGGGCGCCGCGGTGGAGCTCGATTGACGTCGTCTGCTACATGTATCACAGACGTTCTTACATGAAGAGATCAAGAGAACATGTGGTATAGTGGCCGGTCTGCGCCACGGTCGCGCCCGCTGTCGTGCCCTTGCTGTCCACGTGCGAACATCGCGTCCTGATCGCGAGACGCGTTTAATGAAGGGAATAATAAGCCGTAATCCCGTTGTATTCCCGTATCTCGAACGCCAGCGTGATTACAGCGTGAGTGATACACGCAGCGACTAAAGTACTGTAGGTCAGTACATACCAACAGTGAATTCTGGTGCCCTATTCTGAAGTCGTCTGCGGTCTGGTGTACTGTACCGTACCGGGATGGACCGGGCACCTCGTAGTTGTAACCTAAAAACCTATGTACCAGTACGCCATGGTCCAAATATTGCCATGCTCATGGCCATGCTGTCGTCAAATCAGGAGAACGAACGTCACGCTCACGAGTGTAGAGAAGGTTCTTCAACCTGGTCGAAGAACTTGTCGCGGGGCCGGCGGGGCGCGCGCATCCCGTTACATCACGCGTCGTTACAGAACAGGGTTTTTTACCGGTACCGGTACCGGTAAAGTCGTCTTCTTGGCTCCGCGTGGAGCGTGGACACAACATGGCGACGTGTGTGGCTGTGCGGCGGCTCGGAGTGGAGCGCCCATCAGTTCGCGGCCGCACGAGCACAAGTGGCACTCTTCATTATCGTCACGAGGTGAGCCGCGAGCGCTGCAGCCGTCCGCTGCTCGCCTGAGCCATGGCAGCCCACCCTTTGCCGTGCTGGCGCCCACTCCGGCCCTGAGCGCGAAGAACGAAAAAACATTGGTTAAGATCCGATGCAATGCGTGCGGACTTCAAAACGACATCGAATCGAGAGCGCTCTGGCCTGGCGCCTGCTGGGCGCTGCTGGTCGCCACGCTGTGACCTCTCTGCTTGCCCTGCTAAACTCGATGCGCACATGCCAAACTCCATGCGGCCGTCTTCTCATGGTCCCACCAACCTCCCTATGATGACTACCTTATTCCGAATGGTTACCATCCTGATGATAACCTTTGTAACGTGTTGTCCTATGAGGGAGTGCATTGGCCGATGTGCTTCGCGCCTTCGCCTTGTTGCGCAGCCACACAGAACGACCTCCCGCCGACCCGGGACCCGCCCCAGCCTTGGGCCACCACCCCACCCAGACTCACAGAGCTCAAGTCTGTACGTGTGCGTGTGATGTTGCGCACCGCAGGAGAGAGACCGAATGGCAGTCGTCGATCTGAGCGGGCACAGCACATACCGACAGAGACGCTTCGGGGTACAGTACCAAGGTATTCTATTCTGTAGTCCTGTAATCGGTGTCCGATATGATTGGTTTGCGGACTCTTCTGATACTTTCATCTGAGAATGAAACTCTCCCCCATCATTAACTCGACTCCACCCCAGAGCCCGGAATCGGCCGAAGCCTGAAGAAGCCTGCGCGGCAAGTGCACTATGCAAGGATACTATGCTGCACGCGGCCGGCACGCGGCAGGGACCCCCCTTCCCGGGCCTTCCGCCGGCAGCCTGGCTCCGGCCGAGCCGCTCGGACGGGGGGGTTGGCACCAGGGGGAAAACAGTGCCCGGTGTGAACATACGAGCTGGGAACCTCGGTCGGGGGCTCGGAGGGCCCGAAAGAAATGCAAATCCTGTTAGGAAACGTCGCTCGCGACTTGGCGTCCTGGCTGCCAGCGCTCCGCCTCAACGTGCCGGACCAACAGCTGAGTGCCCGCGAATCGCTGCAGAATCTCACGTGCGCGATTACTTCGGTCGGTAACTTCAGTGCAGGCACCGTGGCAGCAAACCTCAGCCTCCTCATGACTGGCTTCGGTGCATCGTGCGACGGCGAATTGGTGCGTCACGGCATCCAAGGTGACACGACACGAAACGAGTCGATTTCAATCGATGTGCCTCGCTTCGAAGCCGTAATTGCGATAGCTGATCCTGTCCGAGCGTGGCTGCCAAGCTGCTACCTCGATGGTAGTGTAGCCGTCAGCACGGTACCAGAGAGGGCATTGAGCGGCAGCGCACTCTGTGATCGCATGGAGCTGCTCGTGAATGAGACGCTCACGCCGCTGCTCGTGTCTCTAGCTGGCGCGCTCCCTTCTACACCGCCTCCGTTGCCGCCCATGCCGCCTCCGTCGCCGCCCTCGCCATTGCGCTCGCCTGAGCCGGGCGGCGGATTGATCGACTGGACGAAGAGCCACGCGTTCGCCGTGGCCGCGTCCGTGCTCGACCAATACGGCGCCCCGTTTGTCGACCGGATAGTCGACCGACTGACCAATGGCACTGGCACCCTCCACATCCTCCTCAGCCTGGAGGCCGCCTTGCTGGACCCTTCCACGCTGGTTGCCCCCTTGGTCGGCGCGTCCAATGGCACGAGCCCCTTACTCAACGTGAGCGTACAGCTCCAGGCGCTGCACCTAGCTGGACTCGACTCCATCCTCTCTCTCAGCCTCAAGGCGCCCGATACGGCGCATCCGCAGAGCCTTCACGTGGGGATCGAGGCCCAGTCGCTGCGGCTCGGGGCGACCGTCTCGATTCTCGCGGCTCCCACCGGGGCCGTCGTATCGGGCGTCGGAGGTGGCGCCACCGACGCGATGGGGCTCTACGGCCCTGCACTCGAGGAGACATTTGAGATCACACTCGAGATGGTGAACGCCTCGATGGACGTGTCCATGCTGTGGGGGCTCGATGCGGCGGGCATCGCATCCTTGCAGGCGGCGTATGCCGATGGCTCTGCGTCCTCCAGCTCGTCGGCCGCCCTCCTCGGCTGCATCCAGGCCGCGACTGTGGAGGTCAACCTGACGGCTATCCGAGCGGGCTTCGGGAGAGCGCCCGGCATAGGCATCGTGCGCGTGGCGGCGCCCGGAAGTGACGAGAAGCAGTTGGGAACGATGCTCAACCAGACGCAGCGCTGGCTCGAGGACGCCTTCGGACCGAACGTCGCTGCTGACCTCGCGATGGTCGCTCTCAACAACGCCGTCAAGCCGAGGCTCGAGCTCGCGCTGCAAGCTGCACTGCTGAACCAGAGTGCAGTGTGCGAGCTGCCGTCCCCCGCTGCGCCGCAGCCCGCCTTTAGCAAGAAGGAAGAGGTGAGTTATGCCGTCGGCGGTGCACTCTATGCACTGGTGGCGACGCTCGTTATGGCACGCTTCCTGCAGCAGCGGCGAACGAAGCAGCGCGCCGCCGCCAACCGGCTCCTCGATGCCCTACACGCCGCCGACAACCGGCTGCTCGATGCGCTTCTCGACGCCCAGAGCCCTCGACTTGAGCGCCGTGCTCAGCGAGCCGAACCGAGCCCGACGGCATATTACGAAGTCACACCTAGCGGGACCTCGTTGCCGCTGGTCGGGCATCGGTGCCAAGCCGAGGAGCCGGCCTGGGCGGCCCTCGCGGACCACTCGGACCTCGCGATTCGCCTGCTCGTTCCCTTGCTGCTTGCGATCCAGGCGGTGCTCAGCGCACAGCTCGCGCTCGGCTCGGTGTGGTCGTCGACAAAGCTCGTGCTCGGCCCCAGCCGGGAGCTGCCGCTGTACGAGTCGACGTTTTGGGACAATGTGAAGCAGTTTTGGGACAGCCAGGACGAGGCGACGGCGGTTTTGCTCGTTATGGCATCCGCGGTGCAGCCCGTCGTCAAGATCGGGATCATGAGCGCCGCGTGGTGGCTCCCTCTGCCCCCCTACCTCCGCAACCGCGCGATCACGATGCAGGAGCTCACGGCCAAGTACTCGATGGTGGCCGCCTACGTGAACGCGTACCTCCTCATCGTCTTTTCCTTGAGCCTCAGGCTGCCGCCGTCCCCGCGGCGCTCCGAGGCGGCGATCGCCTTGGAACCGAACGCTGCGGAACCTATCGCTGAGATCGTGACGGACGTTCTTCCGGGCGAGGTGCTCTTCGTGTATGCTCAAATCATCGCCCAGGCGACGATCACACTCCTGCGCGTCCTGCACGACCGTGCAGCCGCCTCCCAGCCCTCCTCAACCGCCGCCGCCGAGGCCGAGGCCGAGGCCGCCGCCAGAACGGCCAATCTCGCGGCCATCGACGTGGACTCATGGTTCCCCGCCGCCCGCACCCCGAGCACGAGCGCCGTCGTGAGCGGCAAGCCTCGCGCTCTTCGGATTCCATCATGCTCGACGGTCATCGGTGTGGCCTGCGGCGCCGTCGCGTCGGCCGCGTCGCTCTCGATGGTGGTCCACGGAGGGAAGCTGTATGGCGTCGAGCTCTCGTCGGTGAGCTTTGAGTACACCGGGCTCCTCGCGCCCTGGATCGATGCATCAGGACCCGAGTGGACGATGGGTGCCAACGGCAGCCTGACCAGCGCGTATGCGCTCGGGGAGCTCCCGAGTTTGGTGCGTGAGCGCGTCTTGAACGATGACGCCGTCCGCGACAACCTAGTCTTTTGGACCTGGGCACTGCCGATTGTGACGCCGGCGGCCACCATCGCCCTCTCCCTCATTCTCGCGCTTCTGTGGGGGCAAGCCGCCGCCGCGGGTGGGCGTCGGCGCGCACGGGCTGGCGGACGGACGCACCGACTGATCGGGCTCGTGCACCGCGCGCTGCAGCTGCTCGCCCCGTGGTCGTTCCTCGAGGTGTATGCGCTGGGGGTGCTCGTGCTCGTGCCGGATGTGCGCACCGTCGCGCACTTTGTCTTCGACGAGAATCGATGCCCTGCGGCGATCTCGACTGATCTCGGGGAGAGCTGCCTCGAGATCGATGGCCACTTCACCGATGGCACGTGGGTGCTTGTGGGTACGGCCTTCCTGATCTTTTGCACTGTGCAGCTCGCCATCTTGAGGCTGGGACCGCAGGCGCAGTGAGTGAGGCTGAGGGCATGAAGTCGGGCCGCCGCGGGTCTCGAGCACACCGTCTGACATGGCACATGGCACAGTCTGTATGCGGACATGGTCAATCACGAAAGGGGCCTCAGGGCACGTACCGTATGTTCTCTACAAACAGGAATCTTCGGTACGGTACATGTATGCGTCGGTCCCATTGTCAACTCTTTCTACTCAGCGGTGTGCTGGGGGAGCGCGTTGTCCCGAGCGTTTTTGTGACGGCGAACGCAAGGCGTCTCTCTTCACTTTGCCAAGTTGCGGCATTGGCCGAGATGCACCCGGAAGCAGCCAGCAGCAATCTAGCAGTGCAATTCCTCTCGAGCTTCATGGGCTCGGTGCCAACCCTCGCCTGGCGGCCGCCGCCGCCGCCGCCGCCGGAGAAGGTCGCGCTCGTCTTCGCGCGCGCCATTCAACGTAATTGGCCGGGCATCGTCATCCTCGGGCTTCTTTTTGGCGCCATCCTGTGGCAAATTGGCGAGCGCAAGGCGGCGAAGAAGCCGTCCAAGGGCAAGGACAGCGGCCCAGCCGTCCCCGAACCCAAGAAGGAGAAGGACTTTGTCGACCCGTCGTTACCGATCCTGCTGCACGCCTACTCGGGCTACGCCTACCTCATCATGCGTGGCTACTTCCTAGACTTCCTGCAGATCCTCGTCGGCACCCTTTTCTTCTGGCGCATGTTTGGAATGACCGGCGGCAAGCCGACGTCGCCGCCGCTCGCGGCCAAGGCGGGACCGCCCTTCAACTCAGGCTGGGTGATCTTCTACACACGTAGGCTCTACAGCCGCATCCAAGACTGCTGGAACCGGCCGATCGCCGGAGAGGCGGCGACATCGCTGGACGTGATCATCCGGCAAAAGCAGAGCAGCGGCGATGCGGCACCGCTCGTGCCCACGGGTGAGAAGCGCCGCTGCCTCAACCTGGGCTCGTACAACTACCTGGGCTTTGGCGGCCTGGACGAGACTTGCACGCCAGCCGTCATCGAGGCGCTGCGCACGTACGGCGTTTCGGCGTGCTCGTCGCGGCTCGAGGCGGGCCATGTGCCGGTGCACTCGGAGCTCGAGTCGACTGTCGCGCGCTTCCTGGGCAAGGAGAGCGCCCTGGTCATCGGGATGGGCTTCGCGACGAACTCGACGATCATCCCTGTGCTCGTCGATCCGGAGGGCAACGGCAAGGGTGTGCTGTTGCTCTCGGACACTCTCAACCACTCGTCGATCGTCGAGGGGGTGCGCGGCTCGGGCGCCAAGGTCGTGCCGTTCGCGCACAACAACATGCACCACCTCGAGGCCATTCTGCGCCGCGCGACTGACGACGGGCAGGCCTCGGGAGTCCCGTGGCGCAAGATCATCATCCTCGTCGAGGGGATCTACTCAATGGAGGGCCAGTTCTCGAGGTTGCGCGAGATTGTGGCGCTCAAGAAAAAGTACCGCGCGTACTTGTACCTCGACGAGGCGCACTCGATCGGGGCCGTTGGGCCGGGTGGACGTGGAATCACTGACCTCTTCGGCATACCGACGGCGGATGTGGACATCATGATGGGCACGTTTACCAAGTCGTTTGGCTCGATTGGCGGCTACCTCGCAGCCGACGCGCACGTGATCTCGGCGCTGCGCCGCCACTCGGCCTCGTCGCTGTACGCGGCGGCCATGTCGCCGCCCGCCGCTCAGCAGGTACTCTCCGCGCTCAAGATGATCATGGGGGAGGATCCAGCCTCGGGCGACCGAGGCACGAAACGGATGGCGCAGCTCGTGCGCAACTCGAACAAGTTCCGCGAGGGACTCATTCGGATGGGCGGGCGCGTGCTCGGCGACCGCGACTCGCCCGTGATCCCGATGATGCTCTACCATCCCGAGAAGATTTACAACTTCTCACAGGCGTGCTTGCGGCGTCACCTCGCGGTCGTCGTCGTGGGCTACCCGGCCACACCGTTGCTGCTCTCGCGTGTGCGCTTCTGCATCGCCGCATCGCACACCGAGGCGGAGCTCGATGAGGCGCTCGTCAAGATCGAGGCGGCCGCGAAGGAGGTGGGCGTGCTCTACGACAAGGGCACCGAGACGGCGCTCTCGCCGGATCCCGACGCCGTCGCCAAGGCCCATATGGCTCAGCTTAAGGCCGCGCCGCTCGACGATGGGCTGGCTACTGCGTGGACGCCCGAGCCGCTCGTGCCGCCTTCGCCCCCGGGGCGAGAGGAGCCCGAGGCGGCGTACCAGCTCGCTCTCCAGACGGCGCTCACGGTAGCCAAAGGCAAGCCGGCGCTCGAGCTGCGCACGACCGACTTTCTGCGCATGACCAGTGCGGAGGCGACACGTGCCGCGGCGGAGGCCGCGCTGCGCAAGTACGGCTGCGGCACGTGCGGCCCGCGCGGCTTTTACGGCACGCTCGACGTGCACCTTGAGCTCGAGAGCGCGCTCGCGTCCTTTCTGCAGACCGAGGCGGCGATCATATACTCGTATGGCATCGCGACGCCCTCGTCCGTCATCCCTGCTTTCGTGCGCGCGGGGGACGTACTGTTCGCTGATGAGGCGATCCATTTCACCACCGCAGTGGGTGTGAAGCTCGCGCGCGGCGCGCCGCGATACTTTGCGCACAACGACATGGTGCAGCTCGAGGCGATGCTCGCCGCGCAGGCGCAGGCGGACCGAGCGCTACCAGCCGCGAAACGTCCGCGGCGCTTCCTGCTGGCCGAGGGGCTGTACGCCAACGGCGGCGGCTTGTGTAACCTCCCCGAGCTGCTCCGGCTACGTGACGCCTTCGGCTGCTACCTGATCGTCGACGAGACTCTCTCGATCGGCGCCCTGGGCCCCACGGGCCGCGGCGTGGCGGAACATTTTGGGCGCGCCCCATGCGAGATCGACATCATCGTCGGGTCGATGGAGCACGCAATTGGCTCTGTCGGGGGCTTCTGCGCGGGCTCGACGATGATCGTCTCGCACCAGCGCCTCTCGGGCACGGGCTACTGCTTCTCGGCGTCGCTGCCCGCCTTCGCCACGTGCGCCGCGCTTGCGGCCCTAAAGCTGATAGACGACGAGCCGCAGCGCTTGGCCCAGCTGCGCGAGGCGACTGCAGTCCTCGGGAGCACGCTCACGACCCATCTAGGAGGGCTCAAGCACGTCACCATCGATGCGCATGAGGCGTCGCCGCTCGCGCACGTGGGCCTCTCGGCGGGCGCTCGCCAGGTGCTCTCCGTCCGACAGCAAGAGCAGCTGCTGCGCGCGGCGGCGCTCGCGACGGCGCGCGCCCGCGACGGCGCGGCGGTGCAGCTGATGGTGCACTCGGGCCTCGCCCACATCCAGACGCCGCGCCCGCCGACCATTCGGCTGGCCGTGCACTCGGGCGTCGTGCCGAGCGCGATGGACGCGGCGCTCAAGGCGCTCGCGACGGCGCTGGGCGAGGAGCTCAAGAAGCATGAGCGTACACTCGCGCTCGCGACGACGCCCTCCAACAGCGACAGCCGAGTGCACGACGACCACGACGACCACGACGCCGCGCGCACCAAAGCTGCCAACAAGAAGCAGGCGGTTGGCTCGTCGTCGTTGGACGGCGGCGCGGGCGTCGAGCCGAACGCGATGGCGGGCGCTGGCGTCGCCTCGTCGTCGTCGCCCGCACTGCCCGCCGAGGCAGCGCCGCCCGTCACCATCCCCGTGCTGTATACCATCGAGTTCATACGGCAGGTCGCGCGCCGTTACGTGCTTCGTCAGATGGAGTGGCATGCCTTCTGGCTCGGGCCGCAGCTCGCGCGCCTGCGTGCCGCGCGCAACCCGACGCTGCACGCGATCTTCACCGTCGGCCACTTTTGCGGATCGGAGGCTTTCTATCTGCTCGCGATTCCAGTCCTCTGCTGGTCGCTCGGCCAACGAGCGCACATGAACATGTTCGTCGCCTACTTTGCCCTCAACATGTACGCGGGCAACTGGCTCAAGAACTTTTTCGCTCTCGGCCGCCCCGAAGGAGCAGAGGGTTCCCCACAGCGTGCCATGTCTCTGCTGGCCATGTCGGACTACGGCTGGCCGTCCATGTACGCCGTGAACGCGGTCGGGCTGCCCTTTTTCGCGCTGCGCTACTGGTTCGGCGGCTTCGGTCAGGGGACGCTGTACTCGGCTGAGAATGAGTTCACCACCGCCGCGAGCTACACGATGGGGATCATTTGGGTGCTCACGGTGTGCGGCGCGCGACTGTACAGCGGAGCCTCTTCGCCCGCGGACGTTCAGGGCGGCATGCTCGTGGGTGGCGTGCTCGTGCGTGTCTGGCTACCCGTATGCGAAGACGTCGACCGTCTCCTCTCATCGTCTGCAACCATCTTCGGCCTGCCACAGCCAACCTTTCTGCTGCTGCTCGCTGTGCTGCTGCTGCTCGTACATCCCTTCACGCCAAACGACCCTCGCGCCTGGGCCGCCCTCGAGACTTCCACAAAGGCGGTCGCCTTCACCACCTGGTACATCATCGGCGCCAATTACTGCTCGACGCAGCCCGCGTGCGCCGCCTTCGAGCCGCCGCCCGTGGCGACGCTTGGCCTCGCGCCCGCGGCGCTCCAGATGGTGGTGCGATCCGTGCTCGGGTTTGCTCTCCTGCTCGGCGCGAGCTACGGTGCCCAAGCGCTCACCGGCCTGGCCGACCCTTGGCTGCGCTTTGCGCTGCCGAACAAGCCGTGCTTACCGCGCCTGGCGCGCAGCGGCGCCGTCTTCACGGCGAGTGGGCTGATGGTCTCGTTGGTCGTGCCCACCGCCCTCGCGGCCAGCGGCTTGTAACCGTCTTCACACCGCGCCATCTGCAGCGAGTGCTCGCTTCACAGCGAGTTCTCTCTTCACAGCGAGTGCTCTCAGGCGATGCTAGCTTCACAGCGAGTACTCTCTTCAGATCGGTGGCCCTTGGCCCCCGGCCCTCGCGGCCAACGGCTTGTACACGAGAAGAAGACGAGAAGAAGACGAGGGGGCGCTGTTGCTGCAACCGCTGCGGGTGTGGGAAGAGGCGTGTGGGAAGGGGGGCACTGGTCGTCAGATGAGCACAAGTCTATCTGTGGGGGGGCGTCGACTCCGGGTGGAGACACGATGAGGGGCGTGGCTAGTGCGATTCAGGGTGCCGCGCTGCAGGGCGCATCGGTGGAGTGTGTTGCGAGTCAAGTCTTGACTTGACTTGACTTGACTTGTTGCGAGAGCCCCGATCTCGTCGCGCTTTGCTGCAGAAGATTACGAAAGGTTGCGCGCATGGCGCTTCGTGACGTCCAGTACTTGTCGACGCTGGTGTGCTCAGCTGCTCGCTGGCGCCGGCAGGCCCGCGAGCGCTATCCGCTTAGTGTCAAAGTGGCACGCCGTACCACAGTTGACGAATCTTTCTCAAAACTTCTCTCTTCGCCCATCCGTCGAACGAGACCTGGCAAGAACGAGCGAAGATGCGCGCCTCACTGACCGTGACAACGCTGCTGGCTGCGACGAGTTCCTTTTACTGCTACGCGCCTTCGTCTGTTTTGCGATTGGCAGCCCCGGTCATGCAATCGCGAGACCAATCACCAGCTCGAAGAACGACCCTTCGGCAAAAGGTCGAAGCGATCTGCAATGGGCTCAACCTTGCCAAAGGCGAGACCCTCGCCGATACGATTGAAACCGCAGCTCGCGAGCTTGGATTGAAGAAGGACGAGAAAGAGGAGCTCTCTCTAGCGCAGAAGGTCGAGGCGTGCCTACAATGTATGGGCATGACGGGCATGAAGGTCCCCGATGATCCTGCTGAGCTCCGCGCGCAGCTGATCCAGATGCGTGTGGACAATGCCTTGCTCCGGCAGCGCATCGAAGATCAGGATGAGTTTATCACCGAGGCGCTGGCTCGACTTGCCTCGCCTTCGGCAGGGCCGTTGCCGTTGCCACTTCCAGATGCGAAGCCTACGTCGGCTGCGGCTGGTGCTGCGGTGCAGTTTATGATCACGCAGCGCATGCGTATGCGGCTCGTCGCACTTGGCTACTCGGACGCCGAGATCGACCGCCTTGAGCCGAGTCGCGCAGCGGAGCTCATCCAATCTGGAGAATCTCCCGGACCTCCAGGGGACGTCATTCGACGCACCCGTTCGGGTGCCGGAGGCGGCAGCAGCTCGGCTGGCTCCGCGTTCGGCGCCGGTGGTAGCAGCGGCGGCGTCGAACTCGGCGGCAACTGGGGCAGCGGCTGGGGCGGCGGCGGCGGGAGCGGCTACGGCGGCGGCTACGGCGCTGGTGTCGGTGGCGGCGGCGCTGGAGCGGGCGGCTACGGCGGCCTCAGAGGCCTCGGCGGCAGCATAGGCGAGGGCGTCTCCGATGGCTTTGGCTACGGTGGCGGCGCCGAGTACGGTGGTGGGGCCGAGTACGGTGGCTCCGACGGCTCCGACAGCTACAGCGACTCGGGCAGCTATGGTAGCTCGAGCTCCGGCACTTACAGCGACTCGGGCAGCTATGGTAGCTCGAGCTCCGATGGCTTCGGCATTGACGAAGAGCGTCGCCGTCGCTCCCCGGGGCTCGCGCGCAACTTCTTTGACAGGCCGACGGCCGATTTCAAACGGCCGTACACTGGCGGCGGCGGTGGTGGCAGCAGCAGCTTTGGCAGGGGTGGTGGCGGCGTTTCCTTTGGTGGTGCCAGCTCTGGAGGCAGCTCTGGAGGCGGCAGTTTCGGTGGAGGCGGCAGCTTTGGTGTCGGCGGGGGTGGCTTTGGTAATGGCGGGGGTGGCTTTGGTGGCGTGCGCGGCCTCGGTGGCACTAGTGGCGAGGCCACGCGGCCCACGGGCCCCCCTCGCGGCGCCGAAGCTCGGGCTGCGGCACGCCGGGCGCAGGCGGCGGCGCGCGAACATCAAGCGGCGCAAGAGTCTCAGGTTCGTGAACAGGGCCAGACGAGCAAGCTGGACGACTTTTGAGGGTGGGTAGCAGGCTAGCAGGGCGCTGTCTGACGTGTCTAGCGTATCAATTCCAGAGCCCTTGAAACAACTGAAACTCTCGACGAACTAGCATCTACCCCAATCCGGAATCGCCCACGATGCCACAAATAGCCCATCACCCCGCGGACTGCGGTCCAGGCACGTTGCGTCGACCGCTGCCCTCAACTCCACCACCCGTGCGGCCGTGGCCGCTGTCCGGTGATGGCTCTGTAAAAAGTGTCTGTCTGTGCTCGTGAGACACCCCCCCGTTTCAAAGTTTGGAAGCCCTCCTCGGCGGAACTGCCCATGCCCGGTGGGAGCCTTGTCAATCGCTAGCGGCAGAGGAGAGGCGGGCGAGGCCCGATGCCACTTTTTGGCTCGAGCAAGAAGGCGACTAAAAAGCTTGCCAGCTCGTCTCCCGGCCCGGACGTGGCTCAGTCGCCAAGAGGCACGGTGACAGCAGACGTGCCAGCTACGCCAACCGTAAATCTTGCGGCGGATGCCGTCACAACCCCATCCTTACCAGCTAAGGGTGGCTCGACAACTTACGAGTTCGAGTCTGGGAAGCCCATCGGCCTTCAGCTGGCGGATCACAGCAGCGGCGCTGTTGTGGTGGTTGACGTGGTGGACGGCACGTTAGCACAGCAGAAGGGCATCATGACCGGGATGACGTTGCTTGCAGTCAATGGCCAGAGCGTGGCGGCCATGAAAAAGGACGACGCGCTCAATCTTGTCAGGAGTACCCCCGCCGGGGCCGCGCGGGTGCTCGCCTTCTCGAACGAGCGGCTCCCAGAGGCCGGAGCCGCTGGCGCGGCACCAGCTTCCTTGGCCACGTCATCCGATGAGAACAAGGCCGAGTCTGTGCCATCCGCCGTAGCTGCGTCGTCCAGTGCTCTGTCCGAGGCCATCAGCCATCCCGGCGGCGCGACTACGTACGACTTCGAGCCTGGAAAGCCTATTGGTCTCGCGCTATCAGACAAGGTGCTCAACGGTGCCATCGTGGTAACTGACGTTGTGGCCGGCTCACTGGCGCAGCAGAGGGGCCTCATCATTGGCGTGGCTCTGCTAGCTGTCAATGGCGAAAAAGTTGCAGGCATCTCCAAGGACGACGCGCTCAACCTCATCAAGCAGATCCCGGCAGGGGCGGTGCGGCGCCTCACGTTTACGGCTGAGCGGCTCGCACCTCCATCGGCCAGTGTGCTTGCAACCACGTACGACTTCGACGCTGGTAAGCCCGTCGGCCTCGGGCTAGGCGATCACGCAAGCGGCGCCATTGTGGTGACCGAGGTGGTGGATGGCACACAGGCACAGCAGAAGGGCATCATGACCGGGATGACGTTGCTTGCAGTCAATGGACAGAGTGTGGTGGGCATGAAAAAGGACGGCGCGCTCAATCTCGTCAGGATTACCCCTTCCGGGGCCGCGCGCCGCCTCACCTTCTCGAACGAGCGGCTCACAGAGGGCGCTGCTGCCGATCCTGTAGTGGTCACCACGCCTGCCGCCGCCTCGCCGCCTGCCGCCTCGCCGCCTGTTGCCGCGGCGCCACCCGCCTCGACCTCTATCACGTTGCCTGCTGGCTCCCAACCTCCAGCATCACCACCTCCAGCATCGCCTTTCTCAATCAAGCGACCTGCTGATTCTCCTCCTCCTCTCGCTTCCCCGCCTCCTGCCACAGCTCCCGCCGCCGCCATGCCCCCCGCCGCCGCCGAGCCCATCGCCTCACCTCCTCCCACCGTGAAGCCGCCGCTGGACTCGTCTAGCACGCTGGGCATCGCTCCATCTTCGAAACGCTCCATTCGGCGCGCATTCAGCTTTGGGAGCCGGTCGACGCGCGCACCCAAAACCGGACTTTCGCTCTTTGGACGGCATCCTCGCACGGAAGCCCCCGCTGCAGCGCCCGCCGCTGCAGCGCCCGCCGTGGCATCGCCCGCCGTTGCAGCCGCCAGCTCGACGCACTCGAAACCCGTGCGACGAGCTTTCTCCTTTGGCAGTCGCGGACGAGCATCTGGTGCCCAGCCCGCTGCGAAGCTGGATAGATCACCACTTCCACGCCCAAAGCCATCATCGATCCAATCTCCGACACAATCTCCGACACCCGCTGCCCCAGCAATCGACGCACCGACGGCGGCGGTGGCCGACCCCGCGTCACTGGTGAGCGTGGTCAAGTTCACCCTCAAGCTTGCCGGTGACGTCTCCTCGTTCACCCCGAGCGTGCAAGCCGAGATCACTTATGCGATCGCCGCCGAAGCGGGCGTCCAGCCGTCGGCGGTGGAGATTGCTGTGACTTCGGGCAGCGTCATCGTCGACGTGAGCATCAAGACGGCGACGGCGACGGCGACCTCAGTGCTGTCGAAGATGGCCAGCGCGACGAGCAGTCCGAGCAGCGCGACCGCCATGCTCGCGAGCGTCACCGGCGTCTCATGCGCCGTGATCGACGTTACGAAGCCAGCCACCATCACAGCCGATCAGGCCGAGGAAGCGGAGGAAAAGCAGACCAAGCTGGCGGAGCTCAACTCGCGTATCGACGCCATCGCCGCCGAGGACGGACAGATCAAAAAGGCGATCGCCGAGACCGCGGCGGCCGAAAAGGCGGCTGCTGAGACAGCGGCGACCGAAAAGGCGGCGGTTGACAAGGCGGCGGCCGACAAGACGGCGGCCGAGAAGGCGGCGGCCGACAAGGCGGCGGCCGACAAGGCGGCGGCTGACAAGGCGGCGGCTGACAAGGCGGCGGCCGACAACGCGGCGGCCGACAAGGCGGCGGCCGACAAGGCGGCGGCTGAGAAGGCGGCGGCCGAGAAGGCGGCGGCCGAGAAGGCAGCGGCTGAGAAGGCGGCGGCCGACAAGGCGGCGGCCGACAAGGCGGCGGCCGACAAGGCGGCGGCTGAGAAGGCGGCAGCTGAGAAGGCGGCGGCTGAGAAGGCAGCGGCAGAGACCCCAAAGCGGGTCGGCTTGAGCTTGCGCGAGCTCGCCGAACGCAGCACCTCGAAAGCTGAGTCGGGCTCTGAGACGCTAAGCGGGCCTCCTGATTCGCCCGCATTGGCTTTTGGTGTGGCGCTACGGAAGGCCTCGCCGACGGCAAAGCCGGCCTCTTTGCTGCCGCCTCCCACACCGAGCTTTGCCGACCAGATTGCAGCCGCGAAGCTCAAACCAACGGCCAAGACCACGCCCGCCACGACGCTCGACCCAGCTGTGCCATCGGCAGTGACAACTCCTAAGGCTGCACCCGCGAAGTGGAAGCGTCCAGCAGCACCAGCGCCGGCTACATCTCCTGCAGCGCCGGCAACACCTCGTGCAGCGCCGGCTGCAGCGCCATCAGCAGCACCGGCGGCAGCGCCACCCACCTCATCATCACCTCCAGCAGAAGCACTTAGAAAGTCGATGGTCGCATCTGGCAGGGCGGCGCCTTCCCCGCCAACTATTCCGCGCGTCACGTTGCCGTTGCCTCGGCAGTCGAGAGCGGCGCCGCCGTACAGTGCGGTTGCGGGCACGAGCGGCGCAGACGGCGGCGAGAAGGCACCATTGCTCGGGGAGACAACTCCTCGAGAGAGCGACTCTGACCTGCGCGACGTCGATGGGCCTAGCACTCACAGCAGCCCGCGCACTGCAGATGAGCCGCCAAGCACTCACACCAGTCCTGCAAAGAAAGCGGGGGGAGGCGCCTCTGGATTGGCATCAAAAGATCCCGCCGATAGCCCCACCAACAGTGATCCCGCCGACGACGTCGATGGGCCTAGCACTCACAGCAGCCCGCGCACAGCAGATGAGCCGCCAAGCACTCACACCAGCCCTGCAAAGAAAGCGGGGGGAGGCGCCTCTGGATTGGCGTCAAGAGATCCCGCCGATAGCCCCACCAACAGTGATCCCGCCGACGACGACGCTCCAGACGAAGCCAAAAGCTTGCTTGGGGGCAATATCCGCTCGGACGGCGCCGAGGGCGAAGTGGAAGAGGTTCAACCTTTGCTCGCAGAGGCGAGCGCTGTGGACGGCGCGGGCAGCGGCAAGGCAGCCCCTACTACCTCCCAGCCCCTTGCACTGACAATGGGCAGGATGCGCGCGGGTGCGCAAGAACGCTCGGCACGCTCGGCACGGCTCCAGATCGGCTCGGGTGGAGGTGGCAGCTCGGGTGGAGGTGGCAGCTCGGGTGGAGGTGGCAGCTCGGGTGGAGGTGGCAGCTCGGGTGGAGGTTCGGGCCGTTGGAAGTGGACTGCAGCTTGTGCTCTGCTAACTGCGACCGCTCTGATTTTCGGATGGACGGTTGTAGCACAACCTCATCCACCGTCGCCGCCGCTCGCACCGCCGCCGTCGCCGGCGCCACCGCCGCCGCCGGTCGCGCCTCCTCCAAGCCCTCTGCCTTCGGAACCACCGCCCTCGCCGACTCCCGCGCCTCCCCCAAGCCCTCTGCCTTCGGAGCCACCGCCCTCGTCACCGCAGCCGTCACCTCCGCCTTCACCGACGCCACTATCGCCGCAGCCTTCGCCGCCACCACCTGCACTACCGCCGCCGCCGCCATCGCCCTCGCCGCCGCCACCACACCCTCCGGCAACTCCACCACCACCCTCGCTGCCACCACCCAGCCCACTACCTCAGCCCCCGCCAGCTCCACCGCCTCCATCACCGCCCCCGCCTTCTCCACCGCCTGCTCCGCCTGGCGCGGAGTACTCATCCGTCGTGACGGCCACTTTCGTCATCGAGGGCGATCCGTCCGACATCTCCGGTGACCTCGAGCAGCAACTCCGCGCCAACCTGGCCAGCAGGCTGGGGGTCGACCCCACCGATGTCATCCTTCGCATCACCGCGGGAAGTACCATCGTCGAGGCCACCATCGCCGTTCCGTCACATGCCTCTTCTCGGACTACGGCACTGGCGGTGCTCGAAGACATTGTGCTCGAGGATCTCTCTACCGACCTCGGCGTGACCATCACCTCGATCAGCGGAGTGGCCGCCACCTCGCACGTGTTCTTGGCACCCTCTCCTCCACCGCCCTCGCCTCCGCCACCCTCGCCACCGCCCTTGCCGCCACCGCCCTCCCCTCCACCATCATCTCCGAAACCCTCCCCCCCACCATCGCCTCCGCCTCCGTGGCCAGACTCGCCTGAGCCATCGCCACCGCCGCCTCCTCAGCCGTTGGCT
>JWZX01001187.1:0-18526 GCA_001275005.1 Chrysochromulina tobinii
GACTCGGGCTGGTGCTACGTCGAGGCCGCCATCAGCGCCGCCATCAAGCCCGGCTTCCTGCGCCTCGACCTCGCCAAGCGTACGGAGCGGGCGATGGCGTGCGGGTACGGCCCCGGGGAGCCGTGGGAATCCGACAATATGCTCGCGCGCGTGTGCGCGCGGCGTCGGCCGCCGCCGCCGCCGCCGGAAACGGTCCGGCGCCTGCTGCAGACGGAGATCAAGCGCTTCACCAACTTGTCCGACGTGAGCAAGGTCACGGACCTGTACGCGACCTTCTTCGGCAAGGTTATCAACGTCGGCGAGCTCAAGTTCCAAGGGCTCGAGTGGGGCGTCGCTGACGTCGTCGAGCTGTGCGAGGTGCTGCCTCGCTTTGCGGCCTTGAGGACGCTCGACCTCTCCCAGAACAAGATCGGTCCGGAGGGCGCATTGGCACTCGGCGAGGCGCTCAAGGTCAACGCGGTCTTGACCAAGCTGGTGTTGGATCGCAATGACATCGGCGTTGACGGTGCCAAGGCGATTGCGGAAGTGCTGAAGGTCAACGCGGTCTTGACCACCCTGGACCTGTACAACAACAACATCGGTCCAGAGGGAGCCATCGCGATCGCGGAGGCGCTGAAGGTAAACGCGGTGGTGACCAAGCTGTTCCTCAATGGCAACAACATCGAAGACGATGGTGCCAAGGCGATCGCGGAGGCGCTGAAGGTCAACGTGGTCTTGACCATTCTCTCCCTTAGAAACAATAATTTGGGAGATGCAGGGAAAACAGCGGTGCAAGATGCTGCAAAGGGCCGGAGTGGATTACAGTTGTATCTTTAGATTGTGTGAGCACTGTGAACATGTGTGGACCGCTGGAGTGGGTTCTGTGAAGATTTTTCCTAATTTAGAAGCTTCCGGATTAGGCGTTGAGCGCATCGAACCATACATGAGTGCGCTCTCAAAAACCGTACTCCCGTCCTTCTCCTTCGGTCCTTGTCTACCGCGTAGGCGTACCGGCCCGACTCCCGCGGCGTCCGCTTAAAGCGCTTTCAGCGACGCTGCCCCTAGCTCTCCGAAGACCGAACTCGGTCCAACTCGTGCCCGCACCCCCACGCGGATGACGATCGTTCCGTCTTCCGATCGGATCGACGATCGTGATCGCTTTTCGGAGTGTTCGGGTTTCGTCCCCCGCCTTTCCCCGCTTTTCGATTCAGGCGTTTCGTTTTCGGTTTTGCCGGCGCGCGAAAAGGTGCGAATCGTCGTGTCGACATCATGTTATTAATATATATGATCGGATTGTCGTGACCGACTTAGCTCTTCGGCCCGAGGCGCTCGTGGTCGCTCGCTACTGGGCGCCATTCAAGGCGCGGCTGTCGACAATCTGGAAGTGCATGTCTGGAGCCGTGCGGGGAGGCCCGAGTCTGGACCACTCGGGCGTGCCTGCCGGCGGTCTAGGCTCGTATGAGACGGGTCGTATGCCGGTGGGACTACCCACCGGACTGCTGCCTGGAGCGTTGGGAAGCACGTGACTGTAGCCGGCGCCGGCGCCGGCGCTCCCAATGGTGCCCATGAGGCTGCCGCGAGCGGAGACCGAGCCTCGGGTGTGGCACCCACGAATGCTCGCAGGCACCATCGCGAGTCCACTGCCCGTGCTCATCTCGGCGCCCCGCACCGCGCCGGCGCGCGCGCCGCCGATGGCGGTGGCGGCGCGGATCGGCAGCTTTCGAAAGGTGCCGGGTGCGTTCGGGTCGTTAGAGTGACCCCAACGGTGCTGGTTGGCCGGCTGGCTGGCGTACGGCTGGGCCGTCGCGCGCGAAATCGAGAGGAGCCGAGGTGACGCGGGAGCATCCGAGTGCATGAGCGTCCCGTGGGGGGTTACGTGTTCCGGCAACTGAGGCGTCCCCGCCGCCGGGCTCACCTGGACTGGAGCGAGCGGTGGTGGCGCGCCATCATCGTAAAAGAGGGAAGGCCGCGGCGAGAAGCTAGTCTGATCGAAACGGTGGTGGCGGTGGGCGGAGGCAGAGGAGGTGCGCTCGGCGGGGTAGATGGATCCTACCGCCGCAGCGCCATGGGACTTCGAAGGGGGTATGAAGCGGACAACGACGTCGAGGAGATCTCCCCGCGGAGCTACGAGCCCACTCGCCCGCTTCCAAGCCAGCGCTTCGTGTGGGTTGGGCGTCTGCTGCGACGTGCGCAGCCCGCACAGCGAGTAGGTCAGGTGCTGTCGCAGCTGGCCGAGCGCTTCGATGGTCAGCTGCACCAGGCGGGCGCGTTCGGCCTTCTGAGCGCCCTGGAACCTGTCGAGCTCGAAGCCCGCCTCGTCGAGCGCCTGTGTGGCGTGCTGAAGCTGGCTCTCAAGCCACTGCCCATGCGACTCGGTCTCCTGTAGCCGGCGCACGAGCTCGGCGATCTGGGAGGAGAGAGTTCGTATCATCTCGGACTTGCCGAGCTTCTCATCGAGATACGACCTCGCGCGCTCGATCTCGCCGCGCAGCTGGCTCGTCTCTTGCTCGAGTGCGCGCGCGTGCTTCGCGTGCGCGGCACGCTCCGAGTCCGCCGCCTCGAGCTTCGCCGCGAGCTCCGCTGCCTCATTCTGCAAGTGCTGCAACAGCCTTTGCCCCCTCCCGCCCTCGCGCTCTTTTTCCTTGAGCGCCTCGGCGATCTTGCGGTTGAGCAGCGGGATGTACACGTTGATCGAGACGGGGGCCGCCTTGGGGTTGTATCCAGCCGCGACCAGATCAGCATCGGTCACCGACTGGGCCAGCACGGCGCGCGCACTATCGACCTCATCACGAAGAGCGCGCTCGCTCGCCCGCATCACATCGCACGTCTTTCGCATCGCGTCAACGGCCGCCTCAAGCTCTTGCACTCGCTCCGCCGCCTCAAGCTCTTGCACTCGCTCCGCCGCCTCAGGCTCTTGCACTCGCTCCGTCTTTCCCATCGCGGCCACATCTCGTTGGCGCAGCCGCGCATTTGCCTCGGCTTGCACTCGCTCCGCCTCTGCTTTCGCCGCTGCGAGCAACGCATTCTTCACTTCGAGCTCAACACGTTGTCGCGAGTGCTCGGTAGCCTCCGCGAGCTGCCTCGCGAGATCATCGATCTTCGATCTCGCGTCCACGAGATGCTCCTGCGCCTGGCGCGCCGCCGCCTTCGCGGTGCTGAGCTCCTGTCGCATCTTGTTGGCCCCCGTCCCTACACGTCGATGTCGAGCAGCCTCGTGAGTGGCCATCAGGGAGGCCATCAGCGAGGCCATCATATGCAATCACAGGCCATCAGAAAGGCCATCAGGGAGGCCATCACACGCAATCACAGGCCATCAGGGAGGCCATCAGCGAGGCCCTCAGCGGACCTTGGAGATCCTCGAGCTCGCCCCGGAGCTGCGTGATCTCCATTTGGAGAGGTACGAGCTCCTTCTCGAGCCGCGCCTCGGCCTTGCGCGCACGCTCATACAGGTCATCTCGCTCCTTGACCAAATATTGGTTCGCCTCTCGCACGCGCGCCGCCACCACCTCGGCCATCGACTCGGCCATTTTGGCCTTTTGCTTCTCCGCAGCGGCCTCTGCGTCCTGGAGCTGCCGGCTGAGTGTGCTCACCTGCTTGCGCAGCTCGTCGTGCGCGCCCTTGGCCTCCCGTCCAAGCTCCTCGTATCTGGAGATGAGCTCACCCACCTGCTGCGCCATCGGCTGCTGCTCGTACCTCGTCCTCTCGAGCTTCTCGAGGGCAGCTCCGACGACCTTGCCCGCCATCCCGAGCTCGGTCCGCGCGCTGGTCAGGTTGCGGTCCGCCTCCCTGCCGTGCTCATCGGACTTCTTGAGCGCCTCGCGAAGCGCAGCTAGCATCGCCTCCGACCGCTCGAGCTTCGAGCCCGTCTGCAGCAGCTGCTCACGGAGCTTCTCGTTCTCCTCCTGCATCTCCTGCAGCGGCCCGCTGCTCCCGAGCTCGCCCTTGATGCTCCGGAGCTTTGCCTCAACCTGCGCCTGCATCTCGACGGCCTTGTTGTTCATCGCGACAGTGGCTGCCTTGCGCGTCTGGTCGATCTTCATGTTGTACGATAGCACGGTCGCCTGGAGCTGTACCCTCGCCGACTTGGCGTCCGCCGACGACAGCTCCACCGCAGCCTCCCTGGCACCGAGTTGAACCTCCTGCACGGCGGTCTGCAGCGAGACTCCGCTCCGCTCAAGCACCTTGACGACAATCTTGTCGAGCGCCTCCGCAAACTTTGCGAGGTTGCTGTTGTACGAATGTTGCGCCTGGGCGTCGTTGGCAGTTGTGTGGTCAGTGCTGTGGCCTGATGCACGCGAGGCCTTTCCGTCGAGCAGCGTCATGGACGTCTTGCCCGTCTGGAATGGGAGTGGACGAGATGAACAGCGCTTTCCTACTTGTATGGACCGACCAAACTCCTGCCGCGAAGTTGAACTATGAATGTGAAGAGTCATCGGAGACCGAGTCAAGTCAAGTCAAGTCAAGTCAAGTCAAATCCACGCACAACACTCCCGTGAAGTACCCATTCCTGTGGGGTTTCGTACGTGGGAATGGTCAAGACGACGCCACGGAACGTACAGTGTTGCCTCTTCCCATTTTTGGACACCGCGCGGTGCGATTCCAAGTACCAAGACCGAAGGCTCCTATGCGTAGAGCCCTCTTGTGGGCGCCGCTCTCGGCGGCCGTCGCTGCATTGCTTGGTCACAGTCCCGTGACGCTCGTCTCCGAGGGCCTAGAATTTCTGCACCACGCAAACTCCTCAGCATCGCATCAGCAGCAGGAACTTCGATCAGGCGGTGATGAAAATGCCCGTGATACCCACCACGAACAGGAGCTCATCACCAAGCTATCCCAACTGCAGTCAGAGTTGCTCGAGACGCAAGCAAAGCTACAACTCATGCGCGAGGACGCAGTGGCGCGGGAGACGGCGGTGGGCGTGACGCTCCATGACGTGGCGACGGCCTACGTTCCCCCGGGGCACCTAGTGACTGCAGAAAGCACCAACTTCGACTCGGTCACGGGCTGCTTATCACACGACGTCTTCAACGACATCAGCAATGCGATGAACCCAGTGAGGATCCATGCCGCCAATCGGCAAGGCACCTCGATCAACTACACCATCACGAGGTTGTCCATACTGATGATCCTTCTTCTACTCTCGGGGATTTTGCTGATGGCGCCGCTGCTGACCACTAATACTATCATAGGAGTGAGCACACAAGCGCTCGAAACCCGCGCTGCGCATTCCCTGAGCCATGGCGTTTGCAACGTGGTGTGCCCCGAACCGTGCGAGTGACCATCGCCACGTCCCATCCCCCCTTGCCGTGTCCTCTGTCGGTGTTCAGATGCTCGCCTACGTGCAGCTCTTTTACTTCATCTTCGCATGCTCTGACGCATGGACGTGGGATGTGAACGAGCCGGAGACGTTCACAATGTGCGTGCTGCCTATGTCGCTCGCGATCGTCGGTGCGACGATCCTTGGCGTCATGCTCGTCTTCTTCATGAAGCGCGTGGCATGCCTCTCCGTCGTTGTGCTCGGGAAAGCGGGCGGCATATTCATTATGTTCCTCGTCCGCGACATTGTGCTCACGACTGATGACGACCTCGTCAACCACCGGAACATGTGGCTCCTCTTTTGGCTCGGCACCGCCGCCTTCGGGATCCTGTGCAGCCTGGTGGCGCTCTGCTTTAAGGAGTTGGTATACGTGACGGCGACCGTCGGCGTGGGCAGCTACGTATTCGCGTCGTCGATTGCCGGCATCATACTTGCCTGCGGAGGAACGCCGATACACTTCGGATGGTACATTCTCATTTATTGTGCCGCGGGCATCGCGGGCATCGTCGCGTACCTGAGTGTGCAGCCCGAGCATCCAGATACGCTGGCCTCGATGCACAACCTGGGCAACGCGCTGGGCATGGTGGGCCGGTACGATGACGCGGTAAAGATGCTTCGCACGACACTCGAGTTGAATCAACGCGTGCTGGGGAAGGAGGATCGACAAACGCTGAGCTCGATGAACGGCCTGGCCATCGCGCTGAGCAAAGTGGGTCAGCACGTTGAGGCCGTAAAGATGCTTCGCACGACGCTCGAGGCGAGGCGACGCGTGCTGGGGGAGGAGCATCAAGATACGCTGGACTCGATGAACGCCCTGGCCAACGCGCTTAACAGCGCGGGTCAGCACGCTGAGGCGGCGGAGATGCATCGCAGGGCGCTCGAGGCGATGCGGCGCGTGCTGGGGGAGGAGCATCCACGTACGCTGAGCTCGATGAACAACCTGGCCAACGCGCTGAGCAGCGCGGGTCAGCACGCTGAGGCGGTAAAGATGCTTCGCACGACGCTCGAGTTGAAGCAACGCTTGCGGGGGAAGGAGCATCCAGATACGCTGACGTCGATGAACGGCCTGGCCTGCGCGCTGAACAGCGCGGGTCAGCACGATGAGGCGGTAAAGATGCATCGCACGACGCTCGAGTTGAAGCAACGCGTGCTGGGGAAGGAGGATCCAGATACGCTGAGCTCGATGAACAACCTGGCAACCGCGCTGTACCGCGCGGGTCAGCACGCTGAGGCGGTAAAGATGCTTCGCACGACGATCGAGTTGAAGCAACGCGTACTGAGAGAGGAGCATCCAGATACGCTGACGTCGATGGACGACCTGGCCTGCGCGCTGGAAAGCGCGGGTCAGTACGCTGAGGCGGAGGAGATGCATCGCACGACGCTCGAGGCGAGGCGACGCGTGCTGGGGGAGGAGCATCCAGATACGCGGGACTCGATGCGCAGCCTGGCCATGTCGAAGATGTATCGCAAGATAATGGAGGTGTCACAAGCTCGTACGATAGATCGATAGTTACCGCGGCGCAGGAGCCCGATGCCCGTCCGTACTTGCGACCTGTGTACGAATGTAAACGCTCTCGGTTATAAAGACGCCTACACCCATGCCACCCCCCTCCGCACTAAGAGACGTCCAGGCATGCGCCTTCCAAGAGGCTCTCCCTAACCCTGCGAGAGGCCCAGCCATCCTACAGCCACCCCTACAGCCATCCCTACAACACCCAGAGCCCCGACGGCCACCCCCTACGCCCTAGGCCGCTCAGCGTGAACTGCCCCACCCTTTCCCATCTCCGAGAGCACACCGCCTGCGGACGCGTGGCGCGCGCCGCCCGCAAGGGTCGGCACTCCTATTCACACCCAGAGCCCAGGGTCGTCTCCTGCCTCACAGCCCGGACAGCAGAACGCCGTCCGGTGGCACGAGCTGTACCTAAGCTGTACCCCGAGAACTTGAGCTGTACCCCGGTAACATGCGGCCGTTCCCCACGTAAAGTACGACGTGGTGCGCAGACAACTCGTCTGTAATCGTGCCGAGCGCTGCGCCTGTGGTGTTCCCAGTTGTCATTGGTAACCACATAAAAGTCGCGCCCGAGTTCTAGCTGCTGTTTGGCGCGGGACGTTGACCAGTGCGCAACTTGTACGACAAGTTTATGACACCTGGCATGTCAAAGAACTTGTCCAAGCTCTCTGTGAATCCACATTTCGTCCAAACGATTGCGCCCTGTCCAAACCGTTTCACATACTTTTGAGCTTGCAGCTTGATGTCGCTCTGCGAGTCGAAGGACACATCGGGAATGCAGAGCGAGTTCTTCACATCGATCCAACGAATGACTTTGCCATGAATCACAAGTGGTGGATCAAACAGGAAGTCTGGAGTTGCCCTGAAGCCTTCTGGTTGCTCCTCGCACTCGGAAACGACACGATCCTTTTCCGTGGTGTAATCCAAACTCGCCTTGAGACCAGAGTCCTGTGCACAGGCGACAGCAGAGAAACCATGAGTGTGGCATACTCGATGGGGGGTGCATTTGGGATGTGTTCAATGCCGGTGTTGCACCTGTAGCAGTCGCTCTACACCGGCTTCGCCTTCGTTGCCTCGACGATCCATATTCCCTTTGCCCACGGGATCAGCTGATAACCTTTTGGATTTGGCCTTGTAGCCGGAGATATAGTCCTTGTGCGCAATAGAGATTGCAGCATCGGCAATGCGAGCCTCAATGCGGGCCTCCGACGAGTCTCTTTCGACAGACGAAGATGCGTCAAGATCTCGGGAGCTTACCACCAAGCGATCCACAGCTGCTTTGAATTCTTTTGTCTTTCCGAGATACTGGCCGAGGTAGGTTGTCGTGCAATTCACTTCCGTTGCTAGCTTAGTTAGCGCCCACGCAGTTGTTGGCGTACCAGACGCGAGCCTGGCACCAGATACGCAGCAGAGCTGTTCATATGTGACGATGCGACTGAGCAACTCTTGCTTCCTGGCAAGCTTCTCCCTCTCATCGCCCGCGTGCAGCTTTTCCTTATTGTTCCATGCTGTGCCTTTCTGAGCCTCGCGCACGAGGGCCTCGAGGAAAAAGGCGGTGATGTCCTTGTCCACCTCGAGTTCGTGGGAGAGCTCACGGTGAAGGTCAGGAAGCCACTCTTTGATGTTCCATTCTTTGAAATGCGAATGCACGGAAATCTGATCCTTCTTGATGGACTCCTTGAGCAATTCCTCGACTCGCTCCGAAATCGTCGGCTTTGTTGAGAGATGGCGTTCGAGGTGCATCTCAGCAATGCGCCGCATCGACGGCAGCGCTGGCTCTGCCGGGGTGCGTTCGAACTCGACGGGTGTCGCCGCCGCCGCCGCAGCAGCAGGCTGTGCCGCCGCGCGGTGCGCGATGCAATCCTCCACGTTCGTGAGCTCTCTGGTCCCGGCGCTTCGGGCCTTCGCATTCGCAGCAGCGTCTTCTGCTAGCTGCGCAGCAAACGCCAGCGGTGCTTCGTCAGCCATCGCCTCATCGAAATGCCCAGTGGGCCGTTGCACCTCCTCTTCATGCAACGAGGTGGGAATGGTGACCGGGACCGTCGTCTTCTCCTTCTCCTTTCTGTGGAAGTTGGGCTCTTGGCGAGGACCGTTCAATCTCATGGTGGTGTGCGTGACGGTGTGCGACCTGCTCTTGGCGAGAATGACGTGATCCCAACCGACGCACCAGCGTTGAAAGACCCACGGCTGCCTGCCAGGATTACGATTCTCTTCGAAGAGCATTAAGATTTGCGGCGTGGCGGGTCTATTCACCACGCGGAATGATGGGTCAAAGGTGAGATACTTGCGGTTGGGAGATGGGTTGAGCTTTTCCGGCTGCTTGAGCGATATACGCTCGTATGAGTAGAAGATGTATTTGTCCAGATCTTGATATGGGCGCTCTACTCCGCGATCGTCAAGAAACATCGAGTCTTTATGGTTGACGTTCAGGAGCGAGGCGAGCTGGTCGAGGCGGAGCAGGTGGAACTTATCGGCGTCCTTTGCGGCCGGGAAGAATGCAAATTCGAATAGTTTTGGCATGGTATCTGTTGCAAAAACGCAGCGGCACCATCTTGCGTTAAAGAGGGAGGCGGAGATGGGAGGCTCGGGTACGATTTGCGCGCGTTGGCGCAGGGTGCGAGCCTCGGGTGCGACGCGCGCGCATCAGAAGCCAGTAGGGTGCATGGGCTGATCTGGAGGTACGCACAGGAGGCTATGGCTGCCGGGCGAGGTGCAAGGCCGGTCGTCATCGATGGGGCTCACCTTGTCTTGTGTCGGCACGCCTCGTCCGGGAAGCCTTGTCGCAAGCCTTGTCGTCTAATCCGAGCGCCTTGACGAACCGAGAAGAAGAGCGAGCACCTTGTAGAAGAGCGAGCACCCTGCACGACAGAGGTAAAGCCGTGCGTTAGAGAAAGTTACCGTAGTTCATCGTGTTCATTCACAGCGCGTTCACAGGCTCAGGGGAAACGCACAAGTCGCTAAGATGCCGAAACCGTCCCTAAGATGCCGCCACCGAAGCAGGAGGATGTCGAAAACTACGACAACAAGAAGTGCTTCGTGTGCGGACGCGGAACGTCTAAGGGGTGGATGTTCTCACCAGACGGCGACTCGACCAAAGAGGAGCGTGTCTGGGTCTGCACGGGAAGAACAGGCGACGCGGGCGTGAAACACAAAGAGAAGAAGAAGGACATGCTGCTGAAAGAGGGCAAATCGTTCGTGACTTGGGACAAAAAGACGGGTGGGACCATTCCAAAGGCAAACCATCCCTCCAAACTGACCGTTGCCGGTGCTCCTTCCGAGGCAGCCACATGGGACGGTATGGAGCAGGAGCATGGGTATGCGCCGCAGGCCGTCGAGTATCATCAGCAACAACAGCCGAACTCGATCGCGGCGGCGGATCTGGGCGGAGACGGCGACCTCGATCACGACCTGCTGTTAGCGACCTTAATCAGAAGCGGCCGTGAGCTGATCAACGCGGGTAACGGCACCTTCCCGACGAGCATTGAGCTGCCTGGCGCCTTACCGACGAGCTTTCGATTGGGATTCGACACCCCGGGGAGTACGGACTCGGACTGGGACTCCCTGCAAGACCTTCAAGGCCTTCTGAACAGCGTCTCTGAGGACCCCCGTGGAAGCGTCCCGCAGAGCCCGGTCACATCGGCCCAGCAGAACAGCTCGCCCAGCGCGCTGCCGTCGTGTTCAGGCTACCCGAGCCACGACCCGCACACACAGTCCTTCACAGTCCTTCACAGTCCTTCACAGTCCGACCCACTGGCCGCCGATGAGCCGCTGGCCCGATCGAAAAGGCCACGGCCCGATTTCCTGAGCCGCCTTGAACATTGCATCTCGCGCGCGCCGGAAGAATCGGACGAAGAGTACACGCGCAGGTGCGCCGCTTTGCACAGGCAGTTTCAGCTTGTTGCCACATACCTTGGGTCCGTGGCCGCCGGTCCCTTTGGTCCGTGCCCAGATGCCTCGACCCAGACTGCCCAGTTCGACGCCCTGCAGCAGCAAGTTGAGGCAGCCGCCGTAAGTGATGGCGTGGAGCTGCCCTTTGCCTTGCGGTCGCTCCCCTCGCAATCTCCCTCGCAATCTCAAGCAGCCGGCCACGATGATGTCGACATTCATCAGCAGATGCTCCACGTGATGCTCGGCGCACTCTCCCTCACCGCACAGCCTGCTGCAGTGGCCCCTGCTGCCTCGTCATCGACGCACGTCGACTTCCTCTTCGTCGTTTGCTCGCCAAAGGTGAGTCCCCTTCCCCAAGCCTCGATCGAGGCGCATGCCAACGCCGCGTGCGTCGAGCGCGCGGGCCTGACCGCGCTCGTACACTCCAACGGCAACCTCACGGAGCTCAATACCATCATCCTGCACCGGCAGCCGCGCGTCATCGTCTTTGCCGGCCACGCGGATGCGTCGCATCCCTCCTCGAAGCGCACGCTCGGCCTGACTGATGCCTCGGGCAATCTCATCATCATGGAGCCCGACACCATCGCGCGCATCTTCTCCCAGCCGAGCGAGCGGCTGGAGCTCGTTAGCCTCAACGGCTGCTGCAGCTCGGAGCTATGCGAGGCAATCACGCGCCGCTTCTCGCTGCCGACCTGCGGCTGGAGCTCGCGCACCGCGGATGCGGCGGCCAAGGCGCACTCGCTCGGCCTCGTCGACGTGCTCGTGCAGCGCATGAAGGCCAGACCAGCGGCTGGGCGGCTCACCAGCGGCGACCTGAACGCCGCCTTCAATAATGCCGAGCGCTCAGTGCTGGCAGCAGTCGCCAGCGGCGGCACAAGCAAGTGGGCGCTCGTCGACCCCGATGGCTGCGTCGATCACATGACGCCGGATGGCAAGTGGGCAGCGGGAGTGCCGGTGCAGCTAGTGCCGCTGCCGCCGAGTAAGCTGCTGTCCAACCTCGGCTCCTTCCCCTCGCTGCCCTCCCACTACGTTCCCCGGGAGGAGGAGGAGCGGCTGTGCGCTGCGCTGCTCGCTCGGGCCGCGCCGATGTTCGCCCTCTCGGGCGCGAGGGCGGCGACAAGCAGTGTGGCGGGCGTGGCAGGCCTCGGCAAGACGACCATCATGACCTGGCTCGGGCGCAGCGTTCGCGTGCAAACCGTCTTCAGCGACGGCATCTGCTGGCTGGCGTTTGGGCAGGAGCGCGACGCGTTCGGGCGGATGCGGGAGCTTGCAGAGATGCTGGGCATGCCGCGTGACGAGATCAAAGAGCTGCGGGACGTAACAGACGCGGCGCGGCAGCTGCAGCCGCGGCTGAAGGGCAAACGGATGCTGCTCATGCTCGACGACGTGTGGCGGCTGGAGCAGGCGAAGCCGTTCAAGGGGCTGGCGAGCGAGGGCGTCTCCGTGCTGCTCACCACGCGCAAGGGTGAGATCGTAGACTTTTGTGGCGAGCAGCTGCTGCCGCTCAGCCCGATGGCGGATGCCGTGGCGCTGCGGACGCTCGTGGAGAGCAGCGGCAAGACGGAGGCGGCGCTGCGCGGCGCAGAGCCCGAGGCGCTGGTGGCGCTGCTCAAAAAGTGCAGCGGACTGCCCGCGATGCTGCGCATGGTGGGGCAGAGGTGCAGCTGTGGGGAAGTTGGAGCGGTCCTGCACTTTTTGGAGACGCACAAGCTTGAGCACGAGGTACCGACGAGCCTCGAGGCTGCCGAGGGGTACGGCAACCTGTTTGTGATGCTTGAGGGGCAGCTGGACGATATCGAGCAGCATCAGGATGAGCAGCTGGCGCGGCAGTGCACCATGCTGGCGGCACTGCCCGAGGACACGCCGGTCCCGCTAGATGTGCTGCAGTTGCTGTGGGGGCTGGGCAAGGCTGGTACGCAACAGCGCGTCGACCTGCTGGCAAAGAGGCACCTCGTCGAGCCCAGCGCCGATGGGAAGGGGATTGCGCCGCTCCTCGACGTGGTGCGAGACTACCTGGCCTGCCGCGCGAAAAGCGAGCTGAAAGGGTGGCACGCTGCGATGGTGCGAGGCTGGATGGAGGGATGCGGAGAGGTGCTGACGAGGCAGGAGGGTGAATACTGGTGGAAGAGCCTGGGCCACCACATAACTGGGGCGGGTGGGGCGGTCACCATCCCCGCCTCGGTCATCTCCATCAGCGGTGGCGCCTTCGCTGCCTGCAGCGGCCTCACCTCGGTCGCCATCCCCGCCTCGGTCACCTCCATCGGCAGATTTGCTTTCCAAGGCTGCATCTGCCTTACTTCGGTCACCATCCCTGCCTCGGTCACCTCCATCGGCAATTGGGCATTCTCTTATTGCAGCGGCCTCATCTCGGTCACCATCCCCGACTCAGTGACCTCAATCGGCTATGACGCCTTCTTCGGCTGCACCGGCCTCACCTCGGTCATCATCCCCGCCTCGGTCACCTCCATCAACGGTTGCTTTCACGGCTGCAGCGGCCTCACCTCGGTCAACATCCCCGCCTCAGTGATCTCTATCGGCGGTGGCGCCTTTCTCGGCTGCAGCGGCCTCACCTCGGTCACCATCCCCGCCTCGGTCACCTCCATCGGCGATGAAGCCTTCCGCGGCTGCACAGGCCTCACCTCGATCACCATCCCCGCCTCGGTCACCTCCATCGGCCGTAGCGCCTTCCTCGGCTGCAGCGGCCTCACGGTCACCGTCGCCTCGGTCACTCTAGACCTCATCGGCATTGACGCCTTCTCTGGGTGCACAGTCCTCACCCCAGCGCCAGCCGCCAATGGCAATGCTAGGTCGTGGTGGACCTCGATGATAGAATCACTCACCGCACCGAGGATGCGTAAGTAAGTAAGTAAGCAAGTAAAACACGACACAGACTGCAACCGGTCGTCGTCGCCGTGTCGGTTCTCTATCTGATGTCCTCCCACCGTGCCCCTCACGCGGATGGCGAGCTGCTGCTGGCTTGCAACTCTCTTCCCTCGACCCCTTTGCCATACTTGGGCATGCCGATGATTTGCACCTCCCGCCCGTCGGACCCTTTGCACAGGCACGTGCCGCGCACGTTGCACACGGGCTGCTCCGTCTTGGCATTGTACTCGACGTTCCCGTGCTCCTCCCAGAGCACGCAGCCCGCCGCCTCGGTCGCGCTCGCCGTCGTCCCCAGCCACTTGCGACCGTACCCCTGCCGGCCCGCCGCCTGCTGGCACTCGGCCGCGCTCAACGGGCGCGCGCCGGCGGCCTTGCAGCTTCTCGCCATGAGCGCCGCACTGCGGCGAGGCGTGCCATCCTCAGCCGCCGCGGAGACACCACCCAAGAGACCGCTTGCACTCGTCTTGGTGGAGGCGACGAGGGCGGCGGCGGCGCCGGCCGCGGCGCCGCCGCCTCCCGTCAGCGCGTCCGCAGCAGGCGGGGCGAGCTCGCAGGCCAACGGACGGAACTTGGCGCACTCGATCGTCGCGCATTGGGCGCAGAGCTCCTGGGACGCCGCCGAGAGGCGCGCCGTGCTCGGCACCCCCAGCGGAGGCACGAGGGGCGGCGCCGGCGCGGCGGGGGGAGCACGCAGCTGCGCGAGCACCCGTGCGGTGTGTGCATAGTCGGCGACCTCGCAGTGGCAGAGCGCGTGGTCCTTTTGGATCATCCAGTCGGCGCACGCGCCGCAGCCCAGCCGCCGGCCGCCCGAGCGCGAGTTGAACGCGAGCGACTCCTCGTCATAGAGTCGGGGGGAAACGAAGGTGTGACGAGACACGTGGCGCGCGACGCCGGGCAGTAACGACATGGTCGAGCCTGTCGAGATGAGGAACGGGGCATAGTACATGATCGCCAGGTCCTCGAACATCGAGTGCGCGCAGTTGGACACGAACACCTCGATCTGCAACTCGGTCTGAAGGAACCGGATGAGGTCCTCCATGTACGACGTGCACACGCTCGTCTGCTCTGGGTTGGAGAAGTCATCGGCGACGCACGTGAGCAGGTGGAGCTGGCGCAGCGGCGCCTTGAAGCGCCGACGGTACCGGCGCGCCGCCGCCTTGTAGAAGCTGTACCGTTGGAAGTGGTACTGCGAGTGCCGGTTGAGCGGCGCCGACGCGCACCGAAAGTGGAGCACGGGCGCCGAGACGGTCGCGCGAATGCCGCACTTGTCGAAGGCGTGATCGAGCGTGTGCTCGACGAGCGGCTGCATCGACTCCCAGAAGCGCGCGGTCGCGTTCTCGTACACAAACCAGTCCCAGCGGCCCGCCGGCCTGACCTTCGGGATCGTGGCCGTCTTGAAGTTGATCCCGCCGGGCAGGCAGGAGTCGTAGAAGCGCATGCCGTCCGTGCGGCGTGGGCGCTTGAACTTGGGCGCGCCCTTTCTGATGGCCTCCGCCAGGTCCTGAAAGTAGTTGGATAAGTAGTTGCCCACGAGCATGTCGACGTGCGTCGCCTTCGACTGCCGCCACTTGGTCACGCCCCGTGAGGCCTTCTCGCGCTTGGAGGAATTGTTGAAGAGGATGGTTGCCCATTCAGGTGTGGACGACGCGGCAGCCGCAGCCGCGGGCGCGGGCGCGGGCTCAGCCGCGGCCGAGGCGGCGGCCGTGAGCAGCACCCTGACGAACACTTTCGGCGCCATCTGTGGTGAGCGCTTCGTGCGCGCGATGTTCCCGTGAAGAGTAAGAGATGGGCAGGGGAACACACGCCTTGCATGCAAGTGGAACAAGAGGGGGGAGGGGGGGAAGGGTGATTTTGCAGGAAGATGCGGGATTGAAAGCAAGTCTTTTCGATGGGCATGCTGAAGTGATTTGAGCTTTTGAGGCTCTCCGCCTTAGCTAGAGACCGGTATGGTTTCTTTCTAACACGTCGATTACCCCCGAGGTGATCATACATGTGTCACGGCATGGTGATGTGCCTGAAGTCGCGCATCGACTTGCGGCGTGCGGCCCACCTCTCCGCCCCCACCTCGTCGCCACCCTCGCCACCCTCACCGTCTTCGCTGTCTTCGCTGTCGCCGTTGGACATCAAGCGGGCAAGAAGCGGGGCACCTGTCAAGGAGCCATACTGGACATTATGGCGGACAAGTTGGATGGTCACCTGCCCGTCTCTGCAACTATCACCTGCAGTTTTGCCATCGTAGATTACCTTGAAAATTGAGCCTCGCCGGCATACAGTCCATGGCGACAATCTGGAAGCTGCCGCCCTTGCCCTCCTGCTCGAGGCGACCGAATGCAGCAGTGACCTTGCCATCGGCCCAGAGCTGGACGTTGTAAAAGCAGTTCGCGTTGGCACGGTCCTTGTGCTTGTGGCCAAGGGACGCATCGATGATCAGGCGCCGCTCCTCGACGAGGGCCACGTCGTAGGGCAGGTCCGCGACGTGTCATTATGCCCTTGGTTGAAATCGATTGGTCGAGTACAACATCGCCAACCAACGTGGTCCTCATCGACGCGCCCACGTAGTCGTGAGGCCACCCGAGCTCGTGGGCAATATTGGTGAAGGACTCCATGCCGGTTGAAATGATCGTGTTGTTCTTCTCATCATCATTAACATCATCCGTGAGGATCAGGACAAGGGTGGTGATCACCTCTGGTACTTACGAAGCCACATCAGCATGGTGGCGTCGATCGAGAAGATCACGACGTCCGTTCCAGGTTCTTGCATGATCTCTTGCGTGGAGTTGCCATCCGCATCAAGAGACGGGCGCGAGTCGGTGTGTAAGCCCGTTTTCGCCTCGACGTCGCCGTTGTAAATACGCACGTCGAATAGGTTGAAGCCCGGGTGGGCCATCGTCTCCTTGCTCAGGTAAGGGGTCAGCGTGCGCCGCGCCAACCGACCAAGCTCAGCTAAGCAAGGTGTAACGTGCCGGATTGAATTCCACGCCTCAGCGCCGTACACTACGCTGTAGCTGGCGAGCCTCGCCATCGCCTCGCCATTGGGCGCCACCCCGCTTTGATAGCACACTCCGAAGCGGAGCCGGGCGGGCGAGGGATGCGAGGTCTCTCGTAGAAGGCTTAGAGGTACAAGGCTTCTCGTAGAAGGCAACCGCGCATCGCGGTTTCCCCGACCGGGAATGACGGAAACAATATCCATGCCCCGATGATACGTCCTGAACCGCTCGAAGCGATCCCGATGAGACCCAGCTGCAGGGATTGATGGTGCGCCATCCACAATCCGGTATCCCGCTCGACGGAGCTAAGCTCACCAACGCCCACAACAGCGCCGTCCACGACATACAGCTTACCGTCAAGCACTGCCGCCGCCGAAGCGTATAGCTTCGCAAGGGGATGCGGAGCGACTGCCTCCCAGGCATCCGTCAAGCGATCCCGATGAGACCCAGCTGCAGGGATTGATGGTGTGGGATCGTGCGCTGGCTGGAGCGCAAGCGCCCATGGTGAGAGCGCAGGTGCGCAGGTGCGCGCGTCGCGAGCCGATCATTGAGCTCGGTGTGCAGGAGCTCGTCTGAAGAGCGCATGCACATCGGCCTCCTCGAAGACGACGGGCCACAAGACCGCCTGGACCATCATGACGAAGAATTCCTTCGACGTCGTGTGGTCACCCTTGGCCCATGAACACGCGAGCAAATCTTGCGCCTTGTCGCAGTGCTGGACCAAGGCCTCCCAAAGCGTCCCCGCCGCCGCCGGTGGAGGAACGTAATAGAGCTTCTTGCAGAAGGCCTGGCGACAGTCAGAGACGCCGTAGTATTCCGCGTCCAAGGGTCGAGGTGGTTGGATAACGAGCGTAGAGCGGTCCCTACTCTTGAGTGTGTCCGCCACGTCCTGGTCGTAGACGTCGTACACGATCGGGTTGGCCGCCTTGGAACTAAAAGGAGGCGGCTGCGTTGATTTCTTCGTGAGCATGATCCGGTCCTCGGGTGGCCCATCCAGTTGGGGCAACACCTGAGTGAGCTCCAGCTTGAAGGTGTGCTGGGAGCCTGCCACAACGCGATCTTCTGCACTGTCGTGATCGAACACCGCTTCTTCAGCTTGAATTCGCAATGGATCACCTTCCAGTTGGTGTGCTGGCACACCGCCTCGCCGTAGACGGCGAAGTTCGTCTCCTCCTAAGCAGAAGGTGTCGAGAGCGTGACGGTTGGCCTCCGTCGGGTTGAGGAAGGTAAGGATGCCATTAGAGCAGCAAAGGGATTATGGCGCTGGCGGCATTGAGGAACCTGGGCTGCTGCTGACGTGCAACACAACGCGGGTGACCAACACTTAATTAACGGATGACGGGGGGTTTGTTCTCAAATTTGGGGGGGTTTGTTATCAGGATACGTATCCCATGTATCATGCATGTATCATGCATGTATCGTGAAAGTATCTTGATGTGTCCCGTTCATATACATCAAGATACATCAGGATACAACAAGATACATTTGCAGATACGTACCTCTCTGGATACAATTGAGATACATGTATCTCATTATGTATCTCTCATGTATCCCGCATGTATCCTAAATGTATCCTCGAACCTCTGCAGATACATGTATCTCATATGTATCCCGCATGTATCCTTACATGTATCCCGCATGTATCCCACGTGCAAGATACATATATCCTGATGTATCTGATATGTATCCCAAAATGTATCTTGGACTCGTTTGGGATACGTGTGAAATACATGCAAAAAATCAAGATACATGTATTCTCTTGGAATGTAACAGGGCATTCAAAATACATCTAAGATACATCAGGATACATTAGGGATACATGTATCCTTCAGGATACACGCAGGATACATCACGACTAACCCAATTAACAACACGACGGCACCGTGATGGCTGCACGCGCGGGTGACCTATGGGACGCCACGCACGGAGGCACATGGGCACGAGATGAGAAGAGGGATAGAGAAC
>JWZX01001192.1:0-12927 GCA_001275005.1 Chrysochromulina tobinii
CCTATCGGGTCGCGCGCGCGCTATTTTCACGCGGGCGGTTAATCTCAGAGGCTTCCCTCCCGGTGTTCCAACGGGGGTGGGGAAGAACTTCACAGCTGGGGGGGCGTGCGTGAGTGTGTTGAACACACCCCGACCTCACAACCCCGAACCTCGCACAGCTGTGTGGCTGTGGGAACTGGGAATAAGTTCCTGCTCGGCTTCAGGGTTCAGGCCGTCAGGGTCTTTTTCGGGTCATTTCCGAATTTCGCGATCGCACCGTATCCGGTATCAGGTATTTGACTGAGTACCTCCGCTCGATAGGTGCCGAACGTTGGGAAGTTGCTAATACAACCGTCCGCACCCAGCACTGAGACTCAGAACTGAGACTCAGAACTGAGACTCCGCTCAGAAATGACGATTCCGGAAGTGATTCGCCTCGCCTCCTCCATGCTTACAAGTAGGCTCTTGAGCGGCATCCGGTGCGTCACAACGAGATCCCTAGCAGCCTCCTCGGAGAGCCGCGCCAACGCGCCCACGCTCCCAGCCCCAGCGGCGCGAAGCTTCTCTGCTCGCGCGCGGCCGATCCCCTTCAGGACGCTCACATCGTCTTCAGCGTTGGCGAGCACGCGGGCTGCTCGCGACCCGACCCGCTCAGTAGGTGCTGCTGGCTCAGTAGGTGGTGGGAGTGGAGCGGTGTCAGGGGCTTCGCTGCCGGTGACCTCCTCGGCCATCGGCACTCGGGCATTCCCAGCCATTCTTGCTCTCTTCTTCGCTCCACTCTTGCCCCTCTCCCGATCGGGCATCTCCGTAGGTCTCGCCACCCCTCGACCGTTACTTCGGAGAGCCAGCCCGCGGTCAGCGGCCATTCGCTCGACCATGGCATCCAGGGCGACCGCCATGGTACCGCGCTTTGCCAGCCGCTCCGCCTCGCGCTCGCGCATAAACTTTTCGTTCACCTTCTTCCACTTGTCCTGGCGCCGCGACCTCAAGTCAGCAACGGAGGCCTCGGCCACCGCCACCGCCGCTTCTCGTGCCGTCTCCTCCGCTGCGCGTCGCACCTGCTCCGCTTGGCGTCGTGCGTCCTCTGAAGCCGCATCTCGATACCATTCCTCGAGGCACGCGTGGCGCAGGCAGGCTTCGACACCCGCTGGCTCAATCCGTACCACGTGGCAGCGCTCCGGCGATGCGGGTAGCCCTTTGCTGCTCCGTAGCTGCAGTGCCGCCAGCGCGCTGCCTGCTGCCGCGGCCGCCTCGTCGTCGGCCTCCCCGGGGCACCTAAAGACCGTCAGGAGCCTCGCATGCGCCGCCGTCATCTCCGCAGCTGCCAAGAGGCGGGTCGCGCCCACGACGGCGCGTTGGCCCTCGGCATCGAGGCCCCCGCTCATAGCGCCGAGCTCTCGCGCCACTCCTTCGGCCATGCCCTCCCAGGCGGTCACGGTGGCAACGGTTGCAGCGGTAGCAGCATGGACGTAACTGTCGTAGACGTCGCTGCCGCCTCGCCGGCGCCGAGCGGTGGCAGCGGTGGCAGCAGTGACAGCAGCGGTGGCAGCGCTCTCTGCCCAAGCTTCCCGCCACAAGTCCCACGATGGCCAGTAGGAACCCTCGTCTTGCTCCTCGGGCTCCGAACCCTTTCCACCCTCGTCGCGCGGCGCTCGGCTCTCCTCATCCGCCGACGGTTGCGAAAGGACCTCTGGGCTCAGCAGCCACACGTCGAGCGGCGCAGCCACGACCGAACGTGTCGGCCCCGCCTCGAGTTGTCGAGGCAGCAGCTCCGACTCGATGAGCGTCCGAACAAAACGAGCGAGTGCGACGGGGGGCAGGAAGGGCCCGCCAGGTAATGCGAGGAGCAAGCTCGAAGCCTCATCACCGCGATCGCCATCGCTCGCTTGCCAGCAGACTCGCGCGAACCTACGTAGCTCGGAGGGCGATGAGAGCAGCTGGCTTAAGGCGCTTGCTAGCTGCTCAGCGCCCGCATGTGCACCCGCGGCCGAAGCGGCAGCACACACGAGCGCACCTTCGAGATCCAAAGCTGGCGGGATGCAAGCATCGTCCAAGGCTTGTGCGAGGCAGCGGCTTGCGAGCTCCCACTGTGAGGACCGCGCCATTGCGCGTAGAGCAATGGCTGCTGCCTGCGCATCCGCCATGCCGGCAGCTGCTGCCTCCTCATATAGGAGTGCAGCCCACTCACCACGCTCGTCATCAGCAGCGGCGGCAGCGGTCGCGCTCAATGCGGCGCGGAAGCACACTGCGTCAGGGGCGATGCCGGAAGCAGCCAGCTCATCGAGAATGGCGGCTGCGGCTTCTCCGCTGCTGCACTGTACCAAACGAAGCTTGCACATCAGGAGCTCCCGCGTGCATCGTAAGCCATCGAGCGTATCTTTCGAAGTTTTGAGGGCAGCAACCAGGTCACCTTTTTCTGGCTCAGCTTTCGCATCACTCAACGCAGTGAAAGCAGCGGCGACAGCAGCCTCGGCATCAGCCACGCTCGCCTCGATCGTGGCAAGCGTCGTCGGTCGAGACGCGAACATTGCAATTCGTCTGGACGGCGGCGACAAGAGGGTCAGCGATGGTCCCGATACAAACAGTGCCACGCTTCTGGACGGCAACGAGAAGAGCGCCAGCTGCAGGGCTGCAAGTAAGTGCTCCCGCATTCTCCGCGGGGAAGTGGCGCGCCGTCCGTTCCGTTTGAGTTCTCGGCCAGTCGCTCTCCCGCTATAGCCACGGAATCGTGAAATGGCGTGGTGCGCACGCGCGGCTCTCTCTCACCGCCCGGCACGAAATTCAAGCAAGTCCAAAAATAGACTTGACGTGACTTCTAATTCACTCTGCGGGGGTTCGCTGTTTGTGGCAGCAACTTTCATCGCCTTTCACTCTATTTCGGCTAAGCGTGATCATTCTCCGCCTGTGGGGTCGGGCTATAAATATGACGTACGTACGCATGGCGCATCGCTTCGGTCTGTGTGTGCATGTAACATTGAAGCATGATGATGTTGAGTTCATGACGGTCGTATGAGGTTCAGAATCGTATCACGGAATACACGGATCCTAACCCTTATATGCAGATCCGGATACGCTCGCAGGGGATCATAAATCCTTCGGTTTCGCGTACCTCTCGCCTGCTCTCGTCGGCGCCACGTCATGAACCAAATCTTTGAGCGCGGCGACCTGCTCGTGGCTGCACCCGTGCTTGACGCCCTCAAACACGCGCGCGTCGACGCCGACGCCCGCCTGCTCGAGGGCGGCTACGAAGACCTCGCCGCATTCGGGCAGCACCGTCGGATCTACGCTGCCATGACCGTACGTAAAGCGCGTCGCCACATTGCGGCTCGCGCGCAGTGCAGCCGTGAGCTCCACCGCCTTATCGCCAACGTACCCCGACCAGAGGGCGCAGCCGCCGAGCTTATGCGCGCATCGCGAGACGGCCCACGCAGCGACGCAAGCGCCCTGCGAGAAGCCGCCGACGACGATGCGCTCGGGCGCGATGCCGTCCGCGACCTGCGAGTCGATGATTGCTAGGATGCGCTCGACGGCGCGGTCAAGCTCGACCTTGTCGATCGGCTCGGAGCGCGTGATGGGCATCGCATGCATGTCGATCCACGCCGCGCGGGTGGACGACTGCATGATGCCGGTAGACTGCACCATGGCTCGGATAGCTGAGATCTCGCGAACCTCAGCTTGAGGCAGCACCCACTTGACGTGGCGCAGCCCGATGTGCTTCTGGAGCCACAAGAAGTTTTCCGGCCGGTCGCCCAGGCCGTGCAGCCAGATGACGGCGGCGGTGTGGTGCGAGCGCGTCTGCGGCACGCATTTGAAAAAGAGCATGCACCAGATCTTCTGGCGATATTCGACGGCGACGACGATCGCGATCAAGGCCACTAGCACGAGTGTGATTGGCACGCGTGCATGCGGCAGGATGAATGGCGGCTCTTTGATGAACGCATTCCGTGCCCAGCTCACCAGGTCCGCCTTGACATCTGTGGGGATGAACTCGACCAAAAGTGCAGCTGTGGCCGTCATGGCGAAGGCCTTGAAGACGGCCATCGGGTCGCGCTCGAAGATCTTGACGAAGGGCATTCGCGCGAATCAGTATGAACACAGTCATGCTTGCATGTGAACACTCAAGCACATACACATGTTTCTGCGTGGTACCTTCACGCCAACGTGGCGAAGGGATACACGTACGGTTTTGAACAATATTACTATGCCGGAGTACATGATCTAGTAATCGTGAGTTCGTGACAGAGCTCGACATGGCGACACGCCGACGACCGGGGCCTGTGTAGCTGTATTACCTTTTACGCTCTGTTACTGTAGAGGAGCGCGCATTCGCATTGCGCTGGCTCACTCAGCTTTTTAGCTGTTGCGTCAGACGACAGTGCACGCACACGTTCGGCGAGGCAGCAGGTACTGCGAGCCGATACGCCGCTCCCGCTTGGAACTGGCCAATGTAGCGAGCCGAGCGGCGATGCTTGTTGGAAGCATCGGCTCTAGTAGGACCCTAACACGACAGAACATTCTGAAACGCGTCAATGCCTGCGCCCGATTGTTCTCCACTTGTCAAGCAATTCAGTTGCCGTCGGTGCAGACACCCAGCCTGGTCGCGGCTTCGGCGGCGCAGCTTTCAAAGGTGCTTTGCGAGGCGCAGTGGTTCTCAACATGGTGTCGACCCAGTCGTGATTTTGTCCAGGGTTTCTGCTCCGATATCCTTCAGGGCATGGTGCCCTCCTGGATTTCGGCGGCGGTGGGCCATCGACAACCTCTCCCCGCGCGACGCCACCATTTGGAAACAACGGAAACGATTCCCCTGGTCCCTTTGCGGTCCCATATGCAGCGAGTTGCGTAGCGATGAGACCTTCTTCGTCTCCAGTCGGAGCCACGATGTTTTGTGGCAGAGTCACGCTCTCGAGAAGTTTCGCGTACTGGACCTTGGGAGGCTCGTGGACGCTCATGAGAAAAATCAGAGGGTCGGTCTCCTGCGCGCTGCGCTGCGGCTCCAAGACCTGCCGGTCTTCGGGCTTGATCACAGGAAAGTTGGAAGATGAACCATTTTGGCTGTGAAGTCAAGGAAAGTCAAGTCGAGTCAAGTCAACCAAGTCAAGTCAAGTCAATTCGTGACTTGACTTGGCTGTGAACTGGCTGTTAACGCATCGACATCCGAAACGCCAAACGGCCTATTGCGGAAACGGCGCGGTGCCGGTGGCCGGTGCGCGCGGTGCGCGCCGGCGCGCTGCGCCTGGCGGGCGGGCCCGCGGCTCGCGCGCCGTATCGAGCTCTATCAAGCGCTCTGGACACTACACACAGGTGCCGAATCCCGAAAGGCCGTTATGTCCTTATGAAAGGGTGGTGCTGTGCGTGGGTGCCGTCCTCAGTAACGAGTAAGAGTGTAAGACCTCGCCTCCACACGGTGTACACACTGAAGCAGGTCCCACAGCAGTCAGGCCCTTACTGCTTACAGCGAGGCGCAGCGCGACAAGCGAAGCACAAGACTGAAGACGATCCGGTCCGATCCGCGCGGTTCAGACACGGAGTTGACTCGTGCGGACTACGTGAGGACTATCGCGAAACACAGCCCCGCGAACTGTCGTCATGATGGAAGAGAAGAGAGTTTGCAGCGCGCTCGCGCTCGTTCGGCGCTCAATGAGAGAGCTCTTGCTCTTGCAACTAGCGCATCACATTCATCATGCTGTTGAGGCAGCCCCCGGCATTGCCATCAGGAATTCCGACATGACCTCTCGGCTGATGCTGTCGGACTTGCCAGGGAGACCTAAGACCTCGTCGATGTCGATGCTGAGACCAAAAACCCCGAAGAGCATCTGGGCCACGTTCGCCTTGGGGATCGAGTCTGGCGTGTCCTTGGGCGCCCCATTGCTGTTTACGCCCTCAACGAACTCGTTGGCAGCACGGAAAACATGGTCAGCATCATTCCGGCTACCCTTGCTGCGCACACCGGGGCACACCAAGCGAGGGGCGGCTCAGCAAAGCGTAAAGGTGCGCACGCCGCGTTGCTGTTTGAGAGCTGAGGCGCAGTGGCGAGTGAGGCCCTGCATACTTCTTGTTGTCAAGCCCCATCGTATACAGCTTCAAGAACTCGCGCAGCTGGATTTTACCGTCCTTTTCGCCCTCATCAACGCTGTCCTGCTCGCATCAGCCAGGGGGAGGGGGGTTGCGGCTGAGTAGGCGCATCGCGGCTGCTCGGCACGCGGAAGGTGAGCAAGGCATAAGGAAGCGTACAATGAGTTCTTGGAGCTCCTCGTCGGTCGGATTTTGGCCAAGGGAGTGGAGCATGATCCTAATTTCCTCGGCTTCAATAGAGCCGGACATATCGGAGTCGAGAGAAAAGAAGATCTCCCTCGCCTTCTTCAGCTCCTGCTCAGAGATCTGGCGCTGCGGCTTGTAGTCGGAGATGGTCCACTTTGCCTCGCTACTGTAGCGGCGACTTCCAGGCTGCGAGCCCAGCTTCGAGGTCTTCAGCCCAGCCTTGCCCGAGCTGCCAGCCCCCTTGCCCGAGCTGCTCTTGGGCGCCATGCTCGACGGCGACGGCGCGCAAAACTGTGCCCACGCCCACACGCAACGACGCCCCGGGCTCGGGAAAAGATGAGCGGCAGGGTACCGGTATCAACGCAACGCGCCCGCCCAGGAGGGCGCATCCCCGGCGAAGGCCAAAGAGTGAGAGTTTCAGCCAAGGTGCAAGGTGGGTGTTGGTGTAACTACCTTACCCGTGAGAAAAAATGGGACTTGACTTGAATTGTCTTCCTTTTCCCTGCCGCGAGAATGGCCGTGTCACTCGTGCTCGTCGGCGTATTGCTTGCTGTGTTCGGCCAGTTTCTTGGTGCCACTTCGATGCTACTGATGAAGCGTGCCTCTGTCATCGAAGCTGAGGTTCCCTTTTTCCGGCGAAGACTTTTTCAAGCGGCGTTCGTGCTCTTCGTTTTCAATACTGTCGTCCTGGATGCTGCTGTGTACGCACTGGCGCCGCTGACGATCGTCGCACCGATCACAGCGTTAGGAATCGTTTTCGTAAATATTGGAGTGGCCAACGGCATCTTCGTGGAGCGCGAAATCTTTGGCCCACGCATGCTGCTGGCGAACGCGCTCATCGTTGCCGGCCTCGTCGCTGCTTGTGGCTGCGGCCCGCATGTCAACACGACGCCCACGTTGCCCGAAATGTTTGCGTTGGCACGCGCGCCAGCCTTCCTCGCGTACGCGGCGGCGGGTCTTACCATCGCACTTTCATTCTGCTTGGCGCTTTGGACGGGATGCTTGCCGCCGCGGTCGCCGCTCAAGACCGTGTGGTGCGCTCTGGCTGCTGCTGTCTTCGGCTCGTTGTCTGTGCTGTGCTTTAAGGGAGTGGCCACGGTTGTGCGCCTGGCCTTCGAAGGTGATGACCAGCTACAAGAGCTCGGCACGTGGGTCCTCCTCCTCGGCGCTGCCGTGTGCGCGCCAGCCAATGTCACCCTCATGAACCTCACCTTCGAGATTAGTGACGCCAACTGTACGCGAGAGGCGATCGAATTTCCATCGATCTTTACCTGCTCTAACGTCTCCCGCGTCCGATACTTTGTTGCGCAGACGGCATGCCGCTCTATCAGGCGCTGCTCATTACCGCCACCATCGTGTCGGGAGGCCTCTTTTACGATGAATTCGGCATCTGGGGGCAAGAGGCACTGGCGCAGGGGCAGCCGGAGTTGGTTGTTGGCTTCATGCTCGGCGTCGTCACGCTTCTGGCGGGGATCGTGCTCGTTGCGTTGAGTCCAACACCACATAAGCACGTGGACTCCTCGAGGCCTCCAATGTTGTGAGATATGTGGCGGAGCGGTGACGGCGCGCGCTTCGCCCTCCGCGCCGCCCCCGCATCGCGCATGGGCCGGCTTGCGCTTGGGGCTTGGGCGAGTCGCTCAGTGAGTGAGTACGCGCCTGCGCCCTGGGCGGGAATAGTGTGTGAATCCAGAAAGAATTCCTGCCCTGTAGCCCCATTGGGTCAAACACTGTGACACAGTGTGCTGCAGCACCAGGGCCCAGCGGCATCGACACGGCACCACGGCACACGCTACAAGTAGTCACTACCGGCCCACAGCACATGCGATGAACCAAGTCCGCAGGTGTCATGGACAGTAAGACGCAATTTTCGCGTGCCAGCGCGTGGCAGTCGACGCGCGGAGACGACGAGTGTGCAGCGCATCCGCATGCAACCCTCGTCGACAGCCAAGACGGCTTCAATCAGTGTGCACCACTTCAGCCCTTCCGGAACTTGCCCCAGATCTGCGATGCAAGGCAGCATTCAGGCATACGCTCAATTCAAGGGCGAAGTGGTAATGGGGCGGGCGCGCGGGGTCCCTGTTCGGCGGGGCGGCACGCACGTGAAGCAGCACGACGAAGGCAATGAAGAGGAGGCTGAGGACAAGCACCGTCGTCGGGCCACTGCAAAAGGAACGCACACGAGCGCGGCTGGTGAGCTAGCCGACAGACGTGCAGACGAACGAGCGTCCGCTCGCAGCCACGGCCGCCTTGAAAGAGCATTGGCCGATCGCAAAGGCACGCGCGGCCACAGCGGAGCAAGGGTGCTGCAGTGTGGAAGGCCGACGCGTACATTGCGAAGCCGGGCGACTCTTCCGTGTAGAAGCGCAGGACGCCGGCGCCGCCCGGACCGCCGCCGGCTGCCCTGCCGCTGCCAGCAGTAGAACGCCTGGCGACGGTGCCGCGCGCTGCAGGCTTCGCGCCCACGGGCCGCGATCCACTGGTGGGACGCTTTGCGAGCGTTCCAGAAGCGCCAGCTGGCTGACCCTCTCCCGCCTGCGCGGTCGCATGGGCGCGTGACAGGGATGTCGAGACGTGTCAGCAGAGCGAACGCACACGCGATCCGAGCGGAGCAGGCTGGCGCAGAGCGCTTGTCAGGCAGGACCGCGAGCTCAATCACCATCTACGGCTTGTGTGACGTGCTCCTGACGTGTTTGACCGACCGGAGATTTTCCATGAGTCCGCAGCCAAAAGCGGACTGAAGAAACTGAAAATTCAAAACCCGATCTTACCCCGAATACTACTGTACGTAATCCGGGACAGCAAGCTAGCAAAGTAAGCAAGGCAAGCCATGCCCCGGCCCCCCCCCCCCCGCTCTTAATGAGAGTCTTATCTCTTAACGCCCGCGCAGCAGCGCTCTCTCACTCATTCTCACTCACACCGCACTCTCTTCGTGGTGCAGTTTGCTCACGCCCGTGTGACGACCTCACAGCTCGTCACGGCAGGACCTGCCAGGCTGGCTCAATCAACAGCGATGTCTGGCGGTACGTCCAGGGTACGTCACCACTCTCATCGGCCTGCAGAAGCCGTGCCTCCGCTGACCAATGATCCATAATGCTCAGCTCCTGGGGAGCGGCAGGCGTAGGCAGGCGTGGCAGGCCAGTCGCCTCTTGGCGAGGCCCTTGATGCGCCGGCGCTGTCGAGCATCGAACTGTCTGGGTTTAGCTGTCGGTCGCGGCGCTGCCATTGTCAGTACTCACGTGGTAACCGACGTGGTAACTCACGTGGCGGTGGCTCACGATGCGCCCCGTCATTTCAACCATCTCGGAGTCGGTGGGTGGGTCGCGCAGATGCCCACCCACCCACCAGACACCCGTGGGTCGGTAGGTGGGTCTGTGGGTGGGTGGGTCTGTGGGTGGGTGGGCAGTAGGTGCGCGGCGCCGTCAGGTCCAGCTCACTTTGAGAAATCACCCGCCCATTCGTCACGCCTCGTGAGGTGGTTAGGTATGTCGAAGATGCTCCAGTGCTGAGAGGAGCGACGAGTGCTCGCATTTGGAAATGGGAGCCCATCAGCCTCGTGGATCAGGCTGCCCATGCTTACCCACGGAGAGGTGAGCAGGGAGAGGGACCGCATGTCGAGCCATGTCGTGGCATGGGTGGCCATCATTCGAGTCCGCCTCCTTCTCCTCCTCTGGATGGCTGGCTGGGCGGGGGGTGCGACCTCCCTGCAGCTCAGCCAAGCTCAGCGGGTGCTCCCTGACAGCCTGTGCCACCACATACAAGAAGCTGCCCGGTGCGACCGCCTGTGCTGATCGGTAGGCTATCCAGTGTCCACAGCTCCTGCACGCCAGGCGCCACTGCTTCTCGACGCCCTTGGGCCGCTGCACACGAGCCGGCTGCGCGGAGGGTATGCCATCGAGAAGCAGCGTGTCCAGCTTCGATTCGTCGATGACGTGCGCGCCGTCAGTGCCTCGGACCGGGAACTCGCCGAGCAGGGAGCCGTTCGTGCGAAGAGCTTTGGTTCCGCAGCTGACGCAAAAGTAGCTGCAGCTCGAGGCCGCATGCTGCGCACGTGCAGTCTTCTCGTCCGTTTCACGCTGACGTTTGCCCGCAACGCCTGCGTCCTTATCGTAGTCGATGGTCAGGCCGTTGTGCCCTTGGTATTGCATCATGCCCGCAGTCGAAGCTTTGATGCCATCAAAATCGACGAAGCACATGCCTTTCACCTGGCGCACGCCTATGTAGCCCTGGATGGCCGAGAAGAGGCCCTCAGCATGCACCGCACGCTCCTCCTTGGGCACATGCGGCTTGACATCGCGATAGGAGATGAACAACGTGCTGTTGGGCTTTGTGCGAGAAGAGCTCCTGTTATAATACGAGTCCACCTCGAGACGCTCCTGCTCAGCGGCGCTCAGGCGACCCGCCATAAACAAATAGGTTAGGATATCCATAGATGAAAAGGACGGCTTGCTTTGGCTGGCCAGTGAGCCGTTCGACTGATGTGTTGAGCATAGGTTTCAATGTGTTTCCTGACGCCTAGATTCACATTCACACGCTTGGGAAGGGAGGAGAAATGCTGCACTTCCCAATTAAGCCCGCCGTCGCCACCTCCGAAGAGCTGGGCAACGGGCTGACGACCGTAATCCGTACGACGTATGGCATGTTCGCCGCGGCGGCGCTCACGTCCGATTCGGTCGCCTTTCGCCGTGCGCGCGAGGCGGCCGTCGGCAAGAAGAAGGTGTCGAATGAAACAGAGGCCGCTGCCATGGAGGGTGCGCTCGTTATCTATTGCGCTATGCTCGATCGGCTGCAGGAGGCACTCGGCACTGAAGTGCGCGAACAGAAGGCCATGGCCTTTGCGTGGACTCCGTCCTGGGAGCCGAGTCAGCCCAAACCAGTGCGCCACTACGACGTGCTCGCAGAGCGCGCGCCGGTCCTGTTCAACTTGGCCGCCTGCTGGTCGATGCGCGGCGCGCTGCCGCCGCGCTCAGACTCGGATGCGATCAAGGCTGCCGCACGCCACTTCCAGCTCGCGGCGGGCGCGCTCAAGGCGGTGCAGGACCTCAGCCCCGAGTCGGGCCTCGAGCCCACGTGCGCGCCCGAGCTTACCGACGGAGCGCTGAGCGCGCTGCGCGCGCTCATGGTCGCACAGGCGCAGGCGTGCTTCTGCGATAAGGCCGCGAGCGACAGCATGGGCGCGGGCACGCAGGCGATGCTCGCGCTCGGCGCCAAGCAGCTCTACGCGCTGGCCGCCGAAGCGTTCGCATCGCTACAGAGCAGCAAGCCGCACGCGAAGCTGCATGCGTGGGGCGCGGCGGTGTGCGTGGGGCGCAAGCAGTGGTACGAGGCCGAGGCGCGCTGGCAGCAGGCCACCGATGCGGCGAGTGCCAACAAGTACGGCGAGCAGCAGGCGCAACTGCAACTCGGCTTGACGGCCGCGAACGCGGCGCTGGCGACCCTGGGCTCTGCGCAACTCGAGTCGCCGAGTGCGCTCTCGAAGCTGAGCGCACTCGCGTCGAAGACGGCCGCGACGCTCGCGGGTGTCACGAAGGACAATCAGCTCGTGTACAACGAGCGCGTGCCCGACGCGGCGGAGTTGCCCGAGGTCGCGCCGAAGGTGCTCGCCAAGGCGCTTCCCGTCGACACGCTCGTGAGCGCGGCATTGGACGCACCCTTCCCTGCGAGTATCTTGCGCCCCGGCGAAGAGGGGAGCGGCGAGCTCGTGCGCTCGTGGCTCGCGCGACTCGGCACCGAGTTCGTCATGATTCCCCTTCATGAGCGCGGCTCCGAGGCAGGCGGAATGGCCGCCTTGGCCGATGCCTCCGCGCCTGGCGGCAGCGGCGAGGCTGGAGGCGCAGCTTCCAAGGAGACGTCGAGTGGCAGCAAGGCCGAGGGCAGCGCCGAGAGCAGCAGCTTATCGAGATTCTTCGGCAAGAGCTCGAGCAGTGGCAGCGGCCTTCACAGCAGCGGCAGCGGCCTCGGCGGCGGCGCGGACGACGGACATCTCGGCACCAAACGAGACGCCGACGCCAAAAAGGAAAGCAAGCCGAGCCTGAGCGAAATGCTGAAGGCGGCCGTTGGAAAAGACAAGCCAGGCAGCGGCATCTCTGTCAAGGTCAAGGGCAGCAAAGCCAAGGGCGCCGCTGCCGCAGCCGCACTACAAGGGTCGGATCTGGACGATGAGACGGCGCTGCAGCGGGCACTAGAGGAGTCTTTGAAGGAGAGCGGGAAGGAGCTCTACCGCACCGTGCCCGCGCCTTCGCCCCGCTCGCCCTCGGCCCCCATGCCGCCCCCGCCGCCCTCGGCACCGCCTGTGGCACGCCCGCCCTCACGCGATCTGCTCTCACGCAACTTGGCCGCGAGTGCACCGCCGACGCTGCCGCCGCCGCCCTCGTTTGAGGAGGCGGCGATGATGCCAAGCGCCGCGACCGTTGAGGCGCTCGTGGCAAAGCTGATGGCCATGGGCTTTTCACGCGACAGATGCCTCTCCGCGTTGCGTGATGCCAAGTTTGACGTCAACGCCGCGGGCGAGGCGTTGCTCTCATGAGCGGCGCGACGAATCGCTCGGCTCGCTCGTCCGAAAATGCGGGCGAATCCCTCGGCGGCGCGCGGAGCCCGCGGCCATCGGAATCGTGCGGTCTAACCGGGTGATCTTCGCCGTCGCGCGCGCGGGCCGGCCCGGCCGCCGGCAGCCCGGCACGCGGGCCGGCGGCC
>JWZX01001193.1:0-18020 GCA_001275005.1 Chrysochromulina tobinii
GCGAATCGCGCGATCATGTTCATGTTCGAGATGGTGAGCGAGTTCCGCGTGCGCATCGCCGTGGTCGGATGCTGCGGGACGGGGCGGAACTTTCTATTTGCGGGCTGTGAGTCACGCGGCGCAAGATCGAATCCTTCGCCGCCTTCTCCCTCTGTGCCTCTCTGTGCCGCCGTTCCGTCCCACACTTTCTTGTCCCCATGCCGCGAGTAGCCGCGAGTCTTTTGGATTCTGAGCATATCTGAGCACGTGTGCGTTCGTGCTCCCTTCTGTGCGCACAGATGCGGGTTTCATTCGACCGCTCTGCAACGTTACCTCACCACTACCATCACCGCCGGAGTCACCATCTCCGCCGGCAGAGGGAAGCGGAAGGCCCAGCTTCCTTTTGCATCCTCCGTTCACTTCCGGCCAAGCGCCTTGCCCGCCCCCGTCGCCTGAGCCCTCACCCCCTCTTCCGCCAATGCTGCCGCCGTATCCACCGGCGCCGCCGACGCCACCGCCGTGCTGGGCGTCGGAACTCGCGTTGTCGAAGTCGTCTGGCGACGTGGATGGCGACGGCGACCTGGATATGGTCGTGCGCACCGTGGATGGTGGGTGGCGCTTCTTAGAAAACGTGGGTGGCGTTCTCGTGGAGCGTGTAGGCGCATCGAGCCCACTGCAGCGCCTGACGCAGCCGCCGCTCGCCACCTCGCTTTTGAATACCTCGATTGGCACGCTTGCAGATTTGGACGGCGACGGCGTGAACGAGCTCATCATCAGCGATGGCGCTGGCGTCGGCGGAGCACACACGCTTGTGTACTCTCAGGCTTGCTCGTGCTTCGAGCCCACGACAGACTCTAGCGCGGGCACGTTTACGGGCACGGCGGGGCTCGGCATCACGTCCATGAGCTTTGCCGACTACGATGGCGACGGTGATCTGGACCTACTAGGCGGGCAGGAGGACGGGCGGCTGCTCTACGTGTGCAACATGGGCACTGCGAGCGCGCCGTCCTTCGCGTGGCCTGTGCTTGGGGACTCCCGCTGCTACTTGAATAACCACGGAGCGGTCGAGTGTGGCCAGCCGAGCGTGCTTCTCGAGTCACCGCCACCACCTCCTTTCATGCCCTTGCCGATCTCGACAGGCGATGATCTTTGCTACTCGGTGAACCTCGACGGTCTCGTTCATGTCATCTCCCCGGTCACCTCGCTTCCGCACCCACATGCGGCTGTGAGGCACAATCTGTGCTCTCCAAACCTGACCGCAGAGTCGTCCATCCCAGCACGGACCTCCTGCCGACTGCAACCGGGCTTCAACGGGCTCTCTCCCCACCCTACGAATGTGCTGAACGCCGGTCAGCTGTTCTACGCAAATGGGTACCCAAACTCGTCGTCGTCCAACATCGGGTACGAGACGGACGACGCGGTGTCCACATACTTCCTTGTGACCGATCATGAGGCGGGCAGCACCTCGCCGTCGGGAGCGTACTTCGTCTTCCAAGTCAGCAAGGCGGGCACCTCCTCCGGTGGGAACCTCAATGCGGACTTCTCCTTCCCAGCGTACCCGTCGAGCATGAACTATCCAGAGCTTGTGCTGCTTGACGATCCTGGCGAGGGCGCTCTGAACGTATGGGACCGCGAGACTGGCACCGGCCAATTCACGTGGAGCTGGACTGGGTGCTGCACCGGCGGGATGGTCCTCGGTCCGTTCCCCCCGATGGGATTCACAATGAAGATCGAGCTTGGCGCCAGAGGCAACTCGAGCGATCCGCGAGTCTTCGGCGGCACCACAAGCGTTCGCGTGGGCAGCTACTCTTCCCTCAACAACGACGTCGACTTCATGACGATGCCAGCGCGGCCCATGGAGATCACCGTCACCGGCCAGACGTGCAACGATTACTGCGCCATCGCCTCGAGCTGCGGTGAATGCACCATTCGATCGGCCGGGGATACACAGTGCGGCTGGTGCTCGGCGACGGGCACGTGTATGCCGGCAGCGCGGGCGGCCGTTGTGTGCCCTGACCATCCAACGATAGGCGACGCGTTCATCGAGTACCGCACGTGTTGCCCAGTATGCGAGGCACTCTTTGGCCTGCCCGACGCGTGCACGGAGACCGCTGGGTGCGGCTACTGTGCGGAGACTGGCGAATGCATCAGCGGCTCATCCGAGCTGGCGTGCCGTTTGTGCACAGCTGCCCCTCCGTTTAACATCTCTGCCCTCGTAAACGACGACCCCAACGCCACCTGTGTGCCGCCGGATGCCTTCGTCCAGCTGCACATGCACAATGCGCGGATCGTGCGCTCAAACCTGGGCGGCCAAGGCGGTCTCTGCTCGAGAAACGCCTCCGACTGCGACGAGGCCTACAACAACGTCACCACCCCGCACAACATCCTCATCCGCAACATCGGTCTCAACGTGATGAGTGCGTATCATCAGCCTGCAGGCGCGATCTCCGGTGGTGAGGTCGTGGACCTGCTCATCTCGAACCTCACGACGTATCGATCTTGGGCGCCCTACGAGAACGGACTCGTCGTCAAAAACGGGGTGAACGAGTTCGCCCAGATCAACCTGCTCGCGCCGCGCAGAGCAGAGCAGACGAACAGCTGGAACACAGAGATGACTTTCGTCGAGCTCAAGTTTGAGTTTGTCACGATGAACTCTACTACAGGCGCGCTACGGCCACTCCCGCTCGGACGCATCTTCTTGACCTTCCATGATTTCTACACGGGCCGTATCCGACAGGGCGTCATCTCGAACACGGAGATCATACAGATCGATCCGGTCGCCGCGCATCCAACCGAGCTGGTGAGTCATGCTGACCCGCCTCTCTGCCTCTGCCTCTGCCTCTCTCTCGCGCGCACACGCGCATACACTCGCCCGTGAGCATCTCTCTCTGACCCGACTCTCTCTGTGCCCACTTCTACGTTCGACTCTCCCGAACAACTCCCGAACAGTACGCCGATGACACGGAGCTGGAGCGGCTCGACAACTGGAGCCAAGCCGTCACGGATTCGCAGCTGCAGAGCTTCTTCCCGTCGAACGCCTCCCGATCGTATCTCAACTCGTGGGCGAGGAAGGTCACCCGGTCCTCGACTGCAGGCGTCGCCGCAGACGACCCACTCGACAGCTATACCCTCACCACGCAGCAGGCGAATCGCGCGATCATGTTCATGTTCGAGATGGTGAGCGAGTTCCGCGTGCGCATCGCCGTGGTCGGATGCTGCGGGACGGGGCGGAGCTTCATATTTGCGGGCTGTGAGTCACGCGGCGCAAGATCGAATCCTTCGCCGCCTTCTCCCTCTGTGCCTATCTGTGCCGCCGATACGTCCCATACAGTCTCGTCCCCATGCCGCGAGTCCTTTTTGGATTCTGAGCACGCGCTCCCTTCTGTGCGCAGATGCGGGTTTCATTCGACCGCTCTGCAACGTTACCAGTGGCGCGCCTGCTCAGTTCACCTATGCAAATCTCCCCGAGCCCCCCACGCGCCCCCCACCTCCCAGTCCACCTTCCGACCCATGGCAGGCAGCCGGCGGCAAGTCGCACCTTGTCTCTGGGGATCTCGACAGCGACGGCGACGCCGACCTTGTGGTTGGTAGCTCGGATGGGCCTCTGAGTATCTTCATCAATACGGGTCTGATCACCGCTGGAGGTCGCCGGGACTGCGCCCGGCCTGTGTTCCGTCTTCTCGAGGGGAACACTGATCCCTTCCGCGGGCTTGAGGCTTGGCAGTTGCCAGACCAGCCGTCGGTGCCATCATTGGGCGACCTGGACGGAGATGGCGACCTCGACCTGGCAACTGGTTCGTCCTCTGGAATGCCCTCATTTGAGAATCAAGACGGCGAGGGCGGCCTTCCTCGATTCTTGCCGTTTTCGTCTGCGCGATGCGGACTGGAGGAGGTTGCAAATCCACCGTCGAGCCCGCTTAACGACTACACCTCATACCTAGCCCTGGAGGATGCCTGCATGGGATTGTCATGCAACAGCTGGTCTGTCCCCCTGCTTGCTGGCTTATTGACCATGGCAGGCCTCGTGGTCATGGTCTTGGCCTACGTCGTTCTGACTCAGACCAGCGCCAAGACCGGCGGCGGCGCAGGCGCCGCCTGCTCCACCGCCCGAGGCATTTGGATAGACGGTATTTGGATCGATCTCGGAGCTGATGAGCCTGGGAGCTCCTCTGGCTACGGAGCCACGTTGCAGCCAGCCCCCACCCCAAACTATGCCCGTACCCGAAACGAGCCCCCAGCTATTGTTAATCAAGGTGTGATGGTGGACGGCATCTGGATCGACTTTGACTAAGCCGCGCCGCCGCAGGCCAATGTAAGGAGGAGATCAAGATGGGGAGCTGTGTAAGCTCCGCCGTCAGGGCCTCCTTGAATCTGGCCAGTTGGAACTGTCAGTTGGGTCATGGCGGTCGGCAGGTGGTGCGGTGCGAGGGGCTTCGCGTACTGTACAACATCTGTTTGTGCGTCTTTAATGCGGCATGGTGAGATGCCATGGAGGGCGTATTGCGAGTCTGAAACCATTATCCGGATCTGCAATATAGCTCCGTAAAATATAGGAGTGGTTGTGCTCAGTAGTCCGGTGTATCTTGCGTTGGGTGTCGAATGATAACCATTGGATGTGAATGAGACGTGCAAGCTTGCTGGAGGACGGCGCCGCGACGCCCAGCTAAGGAGGAGGCCCTTCTATTTTACTAGTAATTCGTTGTGGGGGCTACGGGTGTCGGTGTGTGTGCCGGATACCCCAAGTGGGGGTGTCGTGCTCATGTGTAAAGTATGTGTGTTTAGCGCTTGGAGCCTCGCAAGTGCTCCCTGTGTCGTGTGTGTATTTGTCATCGCGCTTTTTGGTCCCTTAAGGAGTTGTACACTTAGGGATACGGCTCTTTTTCTTACTCTGTGTATACATGTGCACCTTTTCTTCGCACGATTGTCCTCGCATCATGCTCATGATCATGCTGCACTAAGGCTTGACGCTGCGGCTGGTGCCGCCCCCGCGAATAGCACAAGGCCGCCATTGGTAAGACTGCGTGCCACGTTATGCAGCTTCAGCACGCGCACATGTTCACTGTTCGCGTTGAATACGCGATACAACGAGTACGCTGCGCCATGCGCCCGCGCAAACTCGAGCTCTGCGACGCTCATCTCGAAGAGCGGTTTGTCAGCCGAGGAGGTCGCCTTCACTTCCACGTACGAGTCGTTTCTAGACCCGATCGCCCCGCCGAGCTCAGTCACGATGATATCGTACGGCAACCCGCGCTCCTCCTCCTCATTGACCCAAGTCACCTCGGCTGATGCGAGCGTTTCGCGCAGGTGCTTTGCCACCAGCTGTTCGCCCCAACGGCCAGTGCTCATCTGCCGCTCCACGCTACTCGCGTCAGCCATGGCGACGACGGTTGGCTGCACGCACAGAGTCTCCCATGCATCCACGTCGAGACGTACGGGGAAGTCATGCGTACTATGGTTGATGCTCGGCTCGCCTCCGCGTATGCCGCTGCTTCCACCGCCACCGCTTCCACCGCCGCCGCTTCCACCGGCGCAATCGCCGTCGCCGCTGCAGCTGCCACCACAATTTCCGCCGTCTCCACTTCCGACGCCGCCGCTCGCGCCGACGCTGACGCCCGCACCGCCGCCGCTCGCGGCGCCAACGAGCCCCGCGTTGTCATGAGCGTTCACGAAGGCGCCTCCAAGCCCCGCGTAGACATTGCCAAGTAGATTTGGCGCTGCCCTTGGCAAGTTGCGCAGCTCTTTCAGTCTCGACAGGCTCGCCGCAAGCGCCACATCGACGTCGGCCGGTCCGGCCTCGAACGCGCCCACCACGTCGCCGACTGCGTCGGCTCCGTTCCAACGGGAGAGCAGCGCCTGCTCGCGCTCCATGGCAGTGTGGAGATCGGCTACAGAAGTCTCCTTCAGCGGTCCTTTCTCGGCTTCCGACGATGCGTTTGCCAGCGAGGCCACCGCCCCCGTTCCAGCACTCGAGTTCCAGCCGAGCCACAGCTCGCTAGCTGCGATCATGGGCATGTCTCCCAACCCATGGTCTGTGCCGCACAGCGCAGAATGCAGCATGTCCGCAGAAATCGCGCTGTTCAGCGTCTCCCAGGACCAAATCGACTCAATGAGCGTCATCATCGCCATGGCCGCTTCCGCGCGCTGCACAGGTTCTGGCAGGAGCTTCGCCATCTCGTGCACGAAAGCTCTCGGCGTCGCCGTCGACGTCAGAAAGAGCTCTGGCATACCCTCTCCTCGGCGAAGGAACACGTGTGCAGCACCGTCGCTCGAGCTCTCAAGGAGATCGCCCAATTTAGTCGTCAACTCATCGTGTACGGTGATTGCCGTCGCATGGTACAGCCTCAGGGATGCTAAAGAGGCTTGGAGCGCTTCGCGTTGCTGCGCCGAGCGAGAGAGCGAGGAAGCGCTGGAAGCGCTCCAGCGCTGCAGGACGCCCGCCGCAGCGCACACGCGCAGTGAGCTGTTCACAGGCACCTCGCGCGCGTCTGGGGCGCTTATGGCCTGACGCACGAAGCGCGCAATGGGCTGCAGCTGCAGTACATTCGAATAGAAGGTGAGCAGATTCGCTTCGAGATCCTTCACAAAGTTTTCGGGGCGGTTCTCCGACTTGTGCAGCTGTTTCAGGCGGTGCGCATCATACGGCGGCCCGGGCGGGCGGCACTCGAGAGCGTGCGCGTTTGCGAGCGCTGACCAGCGGACGGCTGCATCCTCGATGAGCGAACCGGTGGAGAAGAAATACACGTCACTGAGACGCGACCAGCGACCGTTGGCAGTTGGGAAGACAGCCGCTTCGCCAACTGCCTGAGCGATCTGCTCGCCGATTGACAGATCTCTTTTCCGCTGTGCTACCCGCCCGCCTGCAGCCTCCTCCTCCTCGTCCTCGTCATCCTCTTGGAGATCGTCGTGCTCGCGACGTTGCTCCTGGTCGGAAAACGCCAAGCTGCCGAACACGCGATACACAGCGGTCAAGCTCGTCGGGCACGGCTCACCGCTCTCGCCCGCCGCGGTCAGGATGGCGACCAGGTGCTCGAGCTGCGGCTCAGCGGCCACGCCCACCACCTCGAAGAAGCGCTCCAGCCCATGCCCCTCGTAATAGCTTGACAGGCAGCGGATGCGGATGCGTGCGCGCGCCACGAGCTTCACCACCTCCTCTGTGACGGTCTTCTTGAACGAGTCCACCAGGCCGGCTGGGTCCCGACGCACGCATTCCCTGGGAGCATAGAAGCGGCCGGTGACGCGGCCAGAGGGCACCTTGCGCAAGGTGCCCTCGAGCTTGGAATAAGAGACCTCGATTTCGGATCGGTCAGGCAACCAAATGCACGGAATGGTTTTCAGGGTCGCACGCACAGCCTCGTCCACCTCCACAACAGGCTTGAGCCATCGCAGCATTGCCGCCATCTGGTCGATCGTCGAGATGAACTTGGGTTCGGCTGCCCACAAGGTGAGCAGCGAGATCGCCGATTCGGCGCTGAGGCACGTGCGCACCCCGAGCACGCTCGCAAGGTCGTCCGAGAAAGAGGCGGTGGCCCACACTGCACCGCTCGCCCCCAGAATGTCCTCGAGCTCTCGTGTGCGCGTCCACAGCTCCTGTGGGCGATGAAGCTTGCCGTCACTGCCTTCGAGCCAAGCGTGTCTTCGCAGCGACAGGGCAAAGGCGGAGGGGACGCTGGACGGAGGGGCGCCGCGTGTAGCGCGCTGGGAAAGCACTGGCCATCGCTCAGAGAGGGCTGTCGCAAACTGCTTGAGACGCTTGAGGTCACCAGCGGCACACAATGCTGCGAGCAGTGCGTCGCACGATGGGGACGCCCAATCTGTGCTCACGACGGTGCTCGAAGTGCTCGCCACGGCGCTCGGTGTGCTCTGAACGATCGCTGGAAAGTCTGCGAGTCCGAGCGTTAGCAGAAGGGACTTGAGCGACACAAGATCAGCCTCGGCCTGAACGTATGCACGGTCCAAGACAAGCCAGCCAGGCAGCTCGGCCGGGACGTATGTAAGGGACGGCTCGAGCTCGCAGCTCAAGTGCAGCGCAAGGCACTCGCCGAGGCGGCACACGCTGCCGTCGGACGCCAGCAGCTGCGCGCGCGCATCGAGCAGACAGCGCGCCAGAGCATGGCTGCGCAATGACCGTGTGTGCGGCGCCAGCCGGCGTGCGAGGTGAAAGAGCAGAGGCAGCTCCGTCGGCGGCGTCTGGCCATTGGCAAGGGCGCTGATGACGTGCGATCGTAGAAAGTCGTCAGACGAGAGCTGCAGCACGCCGAGCTGCACGAGAAGGCTGCTCGCATCGCGGCTGCTCGCGAGCTCGTGAGAGAACACAGAGTCGACCAGCCGTACGCCCGAGAAGAGCGTGGAGAGCTGCTGCTCCTCCGCCGTCAGCTCCACCCCGCGACCCAGCTCGAAAATAGCACCCGCACTGTCTCCCGATGCAAGCTGTGCGCAGCCAATTGAGCCGCCTCTGAGCGGCAGAATGCGCAACCGTCGCAAAGCAGAGAGCGCCGACGGCCTGGCACTCTGAGGGTCGCGTCGGATCTCCTGCAGGGCCCAGACAAGCCACTTGGCGTCTACTTGCGACGCATCCTGCCACTGAGAGCTCGCCTCGGACAGCAGGGTCGTTAGGAGATTCGCATCGAGGCGTTTGAGCCCCAGCGCCGTCCCAAGCTCCTCCGGCATGTGCAAGCCTGACACCGCGTACTTGAGACCTACGCTCTGGATGAGACGCTCTGTGGTTCGCGCCACGTGCTCATCGGCCACTGTGGTAGAGGCATCGGCGGCAGCCACCGAAGGCAGTACGGCCTCCCTCGGGCAACACATGCCGCCCTCTCGCGTCGGCACGCACTCACACGATCGTAGCAATCGGCAGCACTCCTCCGCCAAGGGTAAGAAGAACTCGGAAGCGTGGAGCGGAACTAGCTGGAATAGTAGGTTGACGAGCTGCACCCGCTCAGAAATTTTGCCAGCGGCGACTGCGCGCGCGAGCAACTGCTCCGCAGCGTCTATAAAGAGTGTGGGTGTCTCGTCGCGTAGCCACTGGTTCCAAGCGGAGCTCGCGTCGATGCTCTCGCGCGAGGATGGCACTTCCCAGTCGGCCTGAAGCACGAAGGCGAAGCCGTATGAGCGCAGCGGCAGGAAGGCAAACACGTCCATAAACGGAAGCTTCGTCGGCGTGTCTGCAGATTCAGGCAGAGGGAATGCGATCGTAAGCTCGGTGGAGAGCACAGTTGCGTTGCCTCGAGCAACCACAGGCGCGAGACAGCGCGTCACCACGAGAAATCGCTGGCGCGATGTTTGGTTGTGCTGCTGCTCTTCAAGGATGATCACCTGCGTATCATCCTCATCGGAACGACGACGAAGACTGCGGGTAATGCCGCTACTGAGCGTGATATGAATCCATTCGAGCTGATGTAGGAACAGGAGCAGCACTGGTTGCATCCGCCCCATCGCAAGCTCAAAGTCGCGAATCGCGGCGTCCGCACCGGCGCTTGCAACGGGCAGAATGATGGCTGTGCCGCTGCTCTCGTCCCACCCAGCAGGTGGTGCGATGGGCTCTGGGCAGATGTAGCCCAGCCCACTGGTGTCGTTCGAGTCGAAGCGCAAATGGTAGCTGCGCGAGTGCACCTCCGGCGTTGACGAGATCTTGAAGACCGATTTCCACCCGATCCCTTTATTGCCAATGTAGCGTGGATCCGAGCCTGCCTTCGTCGACTGCCCGATGTTGCACAACGAGAGGACATTCTTCTCGGTAAACCCGAGTTCGTTGTTATCGAATCTCACCCTGTCGGCGGCAACCGTGATGTGGAGAGCGGGCGTCGCGCCTTCGGCGTAACGGTTGTCATCGGCGTTTTGGATGAGCTCGAGGACGAAGTGCGCCGAGCCTGCGTACAATTCCTCCGCCAGCCTATGTATGGAGCGCTGGAAGCCTCCACGCACCTCCTGGAACGCGGAGCGTGTGCCCGCATCGAGGCTCTCGTCCGTGTCGATGCCGATGCCAAAGCGCTTCCGGATGTATGCACACAGCTCGCTGCACGAGCGCTCCGTGTCAGCTGAAATGCCATCTGCAGTGCTCGATGGGAGGAGGCTGTGCGATGCCCCCCCGCCGTGCATACCCGGGCTCTCATGAGCATCCGCTGTCGGAGGCTGCGTACGTTCTGGTTCATTACGGTCTGCTGAGCTCAGTGTCAGCTGCTGCGCCTGGTTCGCCCGTTCTGGCTCTGGCATGGCTGGCGCGGCGTTGCTACGTGCGTCGCCCTTGAGCGCCGGCTTGAGCGCCGACTCGAGGTCGCGTGTGCGACCCAGCTCTTGTGCCACGACGCGGAGAGCAGCCAGCTCTTCCTCACTGGCGACGCACGCCATCTGACGCCATGCTTCGGGCAGTACGCGCTCAAGCCCGTCCGAGAATACCGAAGAGAAAAGAGCGGGGCGCAGCGGCCACACGGCCCGCAGCGCAGCGGCACACTGCACAACAAGACGCGCGGAAGCACCGCCGGACAAGTCCTTTGCTGCTGCCGCCATGCAGCCACGCATGAGCTCAATCGGCGCCAACTCAATCCCACCCGCCTTGATGCATAGGTGGGTTGCAAGGGCCACTGCTCGAGTTGCCTGCTGCCGCTTAAGAGCATCCTCAAAGTGCGGTATAGCACCGACCTCAAGCTTGACAAACGATCCATGCGAGACCTCGATGATTGGAAGCTTCTCGCGGGCGAGGAATGACGCTAACGATCCGAGACGTGCCAGGTACACCGTCTGCCATTGCATGCCGAGCGCAACGTCCGTAAGCGGGGGCAGGGCGTCAAAGAGTGTAAGAGCGTCTTCGCGGCTGGCGTGTACGCTCGAGGAGACGTCAAGCTTTGAGTTAGTGGCAGCGATGACGAGCGCACACGGAAGCCCGTCGGGCGCAACTGCCGAGTGCTGCTTGAGCCACGAACGCAGATCGGAGACGTTGTGCCAGCCGAGGACAGACATGCTATCGACTCCAAAGTGGGTACGCATGGCGTACTCAAGGGCGCTGTCACGCACTCCTGGCAGCCTTGTCAGCATGGCCGACGCGAATTGCGCGGCCGACGCGCTGGGACCGCCGCTCACCGCACTGGCAGCCGCAAAGAGAAGAGGGTCGACGTCGGCACAATGCGTGCGGCAGAAGGCGGCCAGCGTGGGCTCGGCAAGGCGCAGCTCGTCGAAGAGATCGACGTCAAAGTCGTCGAGCAGTCGCTCCTCAGCCGCCGCCAAGCGCGCGCTGGGCGACTCGACGTATGCTAGGTCCTCGAGCAGGCTTTGCAGCGCACGGAGCACCCGCGTCGCCCATTGGCGGGCATCGCCTCTGCGTCCTCATCGTCTGAAGCAGGCGGTGCCAACTGGCCGATTCCCTCGTCTGCAAGCGTGTCATCCACGCGGTACGATGCATCGTTCTTCGTCGCACACTTGCTGGTACCCAACAGCGTATCCACGTCGCCTCGACGAAGGATCAGAATGCGATCGTTCTTCTGGCCGACCGTCAAGAGGTGCACCGTGTTGATTAGGTCTTCACTCGCCTCGATCCGCCGGTAAACTGTCTTGCGAAGTGTACTGTCCAAGTCGGGGAAAATGAGTGTCGAGCCCGCTGAGGGCGGCGCCAGGATCCACGCGCGCAGTTGGTCCCAAAATTGGTCTTCTGATGGATGCGCTGTGGGATGCAGCGACACATCGGCGCATGCCACTGCCTCAAACGCTTCTTGCAGCGCGGCTTCGCTCGAGTCGACCATTTCTTGAGCCCTTGGGCCGTTCACCTTCTGTCCCTTCTTCAACTCGGACGCAAGCTGTCTTTCAAGCTTCTTTTCACTCCTGGCAGCAGCCATTTTCGCGCGGCTTACAGCAAACGTGATCCATGACTCTGCACGCAGGTAGACACCGAGCTGCCTGTGGCTTACGAAGCCGCGCTCGACCGCCAAAGCATCGAGCGCAACGGTCGGCGAGAAAGGCTCGTGGGCACTTGCGGCATTAGAAAAATTGACAGCCAGATACCGCACGACCTCCTCGCCTCTGAGGCTGCTGTCGGCCGTGCTTTTTGGACATACGCGCTGCCATTCCGGGTGCGTGTGCAGCGGCCCCAGCTTTAGATCATCGAACGATGTGCAGCCCTCAAAGTCTTTGCTCGTGGTCAAAATGAACTGCTCCAGATCAGCCAGAGTGAGCAGGACGTGGGTCGCGAGCGCAGCAGTGAGGAGCATGTTGACACTCGAGACCATACGCTCGAGCGCCTTGAGCGCCTCTGCCACATCGCGCGGCAGGGTCGGGTACCGCGCCACGACCCGACGGCGTAGCTCGCCATAGTTCAGAAAGCGCTCGCGAATCAGCAAGCTGCGCACGCCCATCAGAAACTCCATGGGCCCTGCACTCCTTGCATCTGCCAAAGAGGCAGTGCCGCGGGCCTCATCGCGAGCCTCCAGGTGCGCCTTTAGGCTTGTGCACTCGTTTTGAGTCGCATCCAGCCTTCTCTGCAGGCTCGAACGATTGGTAGCGGGCTCGAGCACTGGCGCAGCTACCGTGGGCGGCGCAGTTGCGAATGGCAGTGAAAGCGGTCGCGGCGCTGGTGGCGGCGCTGGTGGCGGCGCTGGTGGCGGCGCTGGTGGCGGCGCTGGTGGCAGCGCTTGTGGCGGCGTTGCACGCGTTGGTGCACGCGTTGGTGCAGGCGGTCGTGCTGGCGATGGCGCAGGTGGCGGCACCGGCAAGAGAGTAGGTGACAGCACAGGCAGCGGCGGTGGCGCAAGAGATGGCTCCTTACTGGCTGAGTCTGAGCGTGCAGCATCCATGATGGGTGGCGCTGGTAGTGGTGCTTTGGACTTTTGGGTCTCCTTCATGTCCGCCGCCATCGGCTGTGGATGCTGGCCCGAAGGGAGGGGCGCCGCCGCTGCCTGATGGCTCATGCTGGCCGGAAGCGGCAACGGCGGCGGCTGCAATTGCTTCACTTGCTGCTGGTACTGTGATACCGCTGCTACCGCCACCGCAGCTGCGAGTTGTTGAGCTGCGAGTTGCTGTGCCGCTTGCTGTTGCTGCTGCTGCTGCTGCTGCTGCTGCTGCTGCGGCGGCGGCGGCTGTTGCGGCTGCTGCGGCTGCCGCGGCTGCTGCTGCGGCTGCCGCGGCTGCTGCTGCGTCAGCGGAAGCGATTGTCGTTGCGGTGGCAGCCGCTGCGGTGGCAGCCGCTGCGGCGGCGCCGGGAGATCTGCTGTGCCGCTGCTCTCAGCTGTCGCTGTAGGAAATGGAGTTCGTGCTAGCAGCGACGGTTGAAGTTGGTCGCATCCGTTGCGCTCCTGCACAAGCTTGTCAGTGCGGATCGTCATAGCAGCGAGTTGATTGGCAGCAGCCATGTCTTTCCCAACGGCATGGACAAAGAGAAGTCTCGGGCCGTTGGGCATAGGCCGCATCTCAAGTTTGCAAACGCCTAAGCCCTCATAGAGTTTGAGGAAGTCCTGCAGCTTGCCCTTGCCGAGATCGAGCTCAAACCCATGATGCTCTCGAAAGTACTGTTTGAAAGCGGTCCCGGGAATGCAGGACCCTCGTGCAGCCAGAAGCTCGCTCACGTATTTGGCCATAGGCGGACTCGGAGTCTCACGCGGGGGCGGGGGCGGGGGCGGAGTGGACGGAGATGCTGCCGGCGCTGGCGCTGCAGTAGAGGCCGCCACCGCGCCGAGGACGTCGTCGACGACCGTGCCGCCGGCGACAGGAGGAACGAGCCTGCCAGAGCCTTCGCCAGAGGCCGTCAGAGTGAGCTCGACGTCGCCCACGGCATTCCGTAGCAACGCCGTCGCCTCCGTGTGCGTGTGCACGCGCTGGCCGTTGACGGCGACGAGCAACTGGTTGATCGTGATGCGCCCCGAGTCCGCGGCGAGGCAGCCGGGCGCAAGCGCCGTGATGATCGGCGCTGGGGGTCCACGCGGCGCGTGCATCTCATCATTGTTGATGAGAGTGATGCCCAGCCGCGCGGACGCATCGGGCTTGTGCAGCGTCACCCGATACGCACCTGCCGCCGCCCCTGCCAAGCCCTCGTGGACCGATTCTGGCGGTGCCGGTGGTGCTGGCGGAGGAGGCAGAGACGACGGAGACGGCGGCGGGGAACGAGCTCGGAGGGGACCGGAGTTCACACGGGCGACGGCGATTGGCTCGGCAGCACGAGGGGGTGCAGGTGAAAGAGCTTGTGCCTGCTTTGCCCGAAGACTCCCGAAAACTTCTTCCTCGGCCGCCGCTGCTCTGCGCAAGACTCGTATTCGGATGACGCCCGTCAGCTGCACGAACCGCTTGGCAGTCTGGGTGTGGCCGGCGGCGTCCCAGCCGTTCACCAAGAGCACCTGATCGCCCAAAAGAAGCTTACCATGTGCAAGCGCACCGCTCGCGACCTCGTCGATGTATGGGTGCCCATCGCCCGAGAGTAGGATGCCAAGCGATGAGTCCTTGTGTGGCTTCTCGAGAACGATCTCCACCTCCGAGACGCTCGCGATCTCGTGCGCCGGAGCCAAGGGACGGACTGACCAGACTAGTGGCTGCTCGTTTGGTTGCGGTCTGAAGAGCTGGAACGCGGACGGGTGCTGCTCGAGCCAGCGCTTGGCCCCACCCGCTGTCTTCATGAGGGCACGAGCATTCGGGTTGGCGGAGTGAACCGTGGCAACCAACGTTGTGATCTCCATATCGGGCCCGTTGCGATGCAAGATGCTGGATATCATTGCGACAAGCTCGTCAATCGCCATGTTTGCCATCGTTGTGTCGCGGCCTCACACTTCCGCACGAAAACACAAAAAAGGAAAGTTCCGCCCGCCCGCCCGCCCGCCCCCCCAAGGCTATGAACCTAGCATTCACTTCCCGCTCAAGGACGAGCGCTCGCGGCAGGCAGGCAGGCTTCCTGCACTGCGTGACGAAACACAAAAGTGCAACCTTGTTGAATGAGTGTTGAATGAAGAAGGGCATCATAGCTTGGATCATAGTGAATGCTAAGTGAATGCCGATTAGTTTATATAATCGCAACCCAGGTACTCCGAGTACATTTCTTTTCTTTAACGCAGCCGTGCTTGATTCATAATAGAACGGTCACTTGTGCGTGTACGTGTAGAGCCACCGGCTCTCCTCGTCGGAGGGATCCTTGAGGTCTCCTTCATACTCGCCGAGCGAGAGCGGCGTCACCTCGAAGCGCTCGTTCGCGGCGTCAAAGTAAGCCACGTCATCAAAGAACTCGCCGCGGAATTCGTACGCAAGCATGCACACGCCGCCTGGCGAGAGCATCAGCCGCTGCTGCGTCGCGGCGAGCGCGATCAGCACCTCCTCGACTTGCTTGTAGATGACGTCGCAGGCTACCACCACGTCGTAGCCGCGGCCGCCGTTGGCAGCGAGGAGGGCCGCAATGTGGCTTTCGTCGCCCCACCTGCACGGAAGCACGCACGTGCGCCCAAGGCCGTCACCCCGACCCTCGCATCCGGCGGCATCGCCGTCGGGCTTACCGAGCAGAGGGGCATTGCGCGTGCGGTTGACCTCCACCAACGACAGCGCCTCGGGCACATCAGTCAGCGCCACGAACGCCGCACCGAGCGCCGCACACGCGAGGCCCACGGCGCCTGCGCCTGCGCCCAGCTCCAGGACAGTCTTGCCGGCAAAGAGGTGCGGGTGCGCCGCAAGGTAGCGCGCGAAAACGGATGCTAACGGCCAGAGTCGCCGGTACGTGCCGTCGACGACCCCCGGTACGCACCGCTTTGGACCATCAAGCTGTTGCTCGACGACAAGCACCCGTTTCTCGCCAGCTTCTGTGAGCCCGAGGGGCACCTCTATCAACCTCACCTGGTCGAACGCGTAGACGCCGAGAGCGGGGCGCCCGATGGCGGGAAGCGGCGGTAGCGGTGCGGTGGGCACGATGAGCTGTGTACGCAGCTCTTCGAGAGGCAGCTCGACCTGTGCACGCGTCCGTAGTGCTGCCGCTGCTCCTGCCGCTGCTCCTGGTGCTGGTGCTGGTGCTAGTGCTGGTGCTAGTGCTGGTGCTGGTGCTGGTGCTGATCCTGGTGCTGATGCTGGTGCTGGTGCTGATGCTGATGCTGGTGCTGCGGTGGGCGTGGCAGCCGTCAAAGGTGCGGCGCTCTCGGGTGGTGATGGCTGCGGCGGCGGGCTTAGGCTCGAGGCAGGCTCGCCGCCGCCACCTCCTCCGCCGCCTCCTCCTCCACCACCTCCACCGCCGCTGCCGCCGGGCGTTGCCACCTTCTCGAGAAGATTCGCCAGGACGTCGTACTGAGCGTCTCTCTCGGCGTCGGTGCTCGCCGCTGCTATGATAGCGAGCTGCCGCATCATGCCTGACATCGCCGCCATCTCCTCCGAGATCACGTCCGAGATCTCCTCCGAGATCACGTCCGCAGCGACGGGAGAGGCGGCCGTCGCTGATTGTGTCCCCACTGCCGCGGCCGACGCCACTGCAGCGTGATCCAATCTCCTCAGTGCCGACGCCGTTCCCGGGACGCCCACCGCCCTCGGAGATCCGATCTCGCCCACCGCCCTCGGAGATCCGATCTCGCCCACCGCCCTCGGAGATCCGATCTCGCCCACCGCCCTCGGAGATCCGATCTCGCCCACCGCCCTCGCGGCTCTCGCCGCCCGCGCGCCATCGGCATCCGGCCACGTCACGGCAAAGAAGCGGGTCGCGTCGTTGTGCCGCGCGCGCTCTGCCGCCTCCGCCGCCGGCAGCGGACGCAGCGATGGAGCGAGTTCCGTCGTGTCCAAGCCGACGCGACGGAGCGCCGTGAGGAAGAGGGCCATCAGGCGCTGCGAGCGTGCACCCGATGCGACAAGCGCGACTCCCGAGGGAGCAAGCGAGGCGCTGATGACGTCGGCTAGCGCGAGGAGAAGGGCTTCACTCTCGTCCACGCAGTCGGCGCACAGCACGAGGTCAAAGCCGCGCGCGTCCGCCGTCAGCGAGCGCACCTCCTCCTCACTCGTCCAGTCGAGGGGCCGCGCCTCGAGCGTGCTGGCGAGTGCGTGCTTGTTGGCGTCGCTCAAGCCTGGCGTCTGACCATACTCGCGAAGGTTCGCCAGCACGAGCGGGATGAGTTTCGCCACGTCGGTGGCTACTACCGACGCCGCACCCTTGATCGCCGAGATCGTCGCCGGTAGGGCGGCGCAGCCGCATCCGAGTTCGAGCACCCGCTTAGAAGCCACAAGGCGCTCGAGGTCGCTCGAATCCAGAAGGGCCTGCGCGAGCGCAGTGCCTGACTGCCATTGGACGGCGCCAGTGCCCAGACCAGCCCCAGTGCGGAGCTCTTGTTTGGCCTGTAGCTTGCTGCCATCCGGGAGCTCAAATGTGCACACGTCTGCTGAATGAGCATCGGTGGCAAAGTGTAGATGGTCCTCGGGCAGGCCAAGTTCGGAAAAGTCGATCATCATGTCAGCTTTCTCCTGTCACGGATTTCGCAATCGGAAGAGCCACGCAACCGTACACATGTGATACAAGACGACCTGTGAAATCATTCATTTCACACGCACACATTCGAACGAAATTTCACACCACCTCCGCGCACGTCAACAAACACCAACACGTTCACTGACACAAGGACAACTCATTGTCTTCGAACGAATTCAATTCTCCCCGCGCATACGCCCACATCACCCGCGATGTGAGGTGAACCCCAATTCCCCTTTGCGACTTGTAGTCGTGCGTTCAACTGGACCTTTGGCCAGTGTGTGGTGGTATATCAGATCTCACCCTGGGGGATTTCTCCGTAAAAGTGTGAGATTGAGTCGTACGAAGTTCGGCTACGCACACGATCGTTTCGATACAGTGTAGTGTTCATATTTTGAAGCATGAACACCGTCGGAAGTTGCGTTCGGAAGAATATATTGTAGAATCTGTGAAACCAAGTGAAAGACTGGGTGAAGTCCAGGGAAGTCGAACTTTCGGACGCGTGTCAGCACATACTCCGAGGGCAGTTACAGTGCCGTAGCGAGACGGTGTTGAGAGAGGGCGTTCAGGGGGTGATTGGTTTTCAGTGTGACGACGGGCGTGTTTTCGTGTTCACAAGTAAGAAGAGCTATCTACTCTAACTGCACTAACG